>JAQQST010002147.1:0-10730 GCA_028646485.1 Cryptoprocta ferox
AGACAAAACACGAGAGACTCTTGAATACTGAAAACAAACTGAGGGAGGAAGGGGAAAGGAGAAAGGTAATGGGGGGTGATAGTCTTGGTAGAGGTCACTTGTGGGGAAGAGCACTGGGTGTTATATGGAAACCAACCTGACAATAAACTATAAAGTTTAAAAAAAAAAAAAAAGAAGTCCCTACTACCAGGCCATAGACAGAAATTGTTTTAATTTTCTCTAGCCTCTGCTTCTAAGTGGGCTGCATCGGATGTCCCTGTTCTGGTCCTTTACATCCTTAGGTTCATCACATAACTTCTCTAGCTCAGTCACTATGGAAAACAGTATGGAAGTTCCTCAAAAAATTAAAAATAGAACCAACATATGGTTCAGCAACTGCACTTCGGGTACATATCCAAAGGAAATGACAATAGGATGTCACAAAGACATCTACACTCCATGTTTATTGCAGCATTATTCACAATACCCAAGATATGGAAACAACCTAAACAGTGTCTGTCAACAGATGGATGATAAATAAGAAGTGGCGTACACACAATGGAATATTATTCAGCCATGAGAAAGAAGGAAACCCTGCCATTTGCAAAACATGTATGGAACTTCAAAGTATTATGCTAAGTGAGTTAAGTCAAAAAAAGAAAGACAAATACTATATGACGTCACTTATATGTGGAATCTAAAAGAGCCAAATTCATAGAAACAGAGAGTAGAATCGTGGTTACTAAGGGAGGTGGGGTGTAGGCAGAGGCAGGAGATGTGGGTCAAAGGATACAAATTTCTAATTAAAAGGCGAATAATTCTGGAGATCTAATGCACAGCTTTGTGATTACAATAAAGAACATTGTATTATATTCCTCAAAGTTGCTAATAAACTAGGTCTTAAATGTTCTCACCAAACAAGAAATAAATACATGATGTAATGGAGGTGTTGACTAATAAATACCATGGTGGTAATCATGTTGCAATATATAAATGTATCAAATTAACATGTTTTACACCTTAAACTTACACAATGTTATGTCAATTCTATCTCAATTTAAAAAAAAAAGAAATAAAGAAAACTTCCCCAGTGACTTTTGGTTATTAAGTTCAGTCCATGGAGTTCTACTAAAATCTCATTTCCTCCCTTTCCCAATGTGGGCTTCAGCAGGGACCTGACTACATTGAGTGTGGGGGTACTGGATACACAAGGTAAAACAAGGATGAAGACGGCGGGAGGAGTGTATCTCTTCCTCAGATGGCAGCAGCTGGCATTCTCTCTCCCCTGTGTTATTGTTTCCCTGGTTGGCAGTACTTGTCCGTGAGGGCCTCAGTAAGGCAGGCTGCCAGTACTAGCTTTCATCGTGCACTTACTTGGGTAGATTTGGGGGACATCCAGCAGCAGCAGCTTCTCCCAAAATTCCTTGCTAGGAACTGCTTGTCATTCTTTCTTGCAAGCCCCATATCTAACCCAGTCTTATGGAAGCCTCCCTCCTTACTTGGCCTGGGGGCAGGGAGAGCATTGGACTCCACCATAAGGAGGAAGAAGATGAGCTGACCCTGCTAACACTTCCCTTCTGCAAAGCCCACTCTGCCCTCCCGAAGCACTCCTGAGGCAGAAGAGGAGGAGAGGGCAGGGCTGCTTGTAGGAGGGCTTGCTGGGAAGGGTGTGGGGAGATGGGTCCTGGCCTTAGTTGTTCGCTGCTCTCTTGAATATCAGAACAGTGGTTTCCAATTCTGGTTGCTCATCAGGATCACTTTGGAGAGCTTTGAAAGCTCCCAATGCCAGGGCTGGCCCACTCCACACCAATGACATCAGAACCTTGAATCAGGGGCCTACAATGTTGGGTCATTTTTCTTTTTTTTTTATAAATTTTTTAATGTTTTATTTATTTTTGAGAGAGAGACACAGAGCATGAGCTGGGGAGGATCAGAGAGAGAGGGAGACACAGAATCAGAAGCAGGCTCCAGGCTCTGAGCTGTCAGCACAGAGCCCGGCACAGGGCTCGAACCCATGAACCATGAGATTTGAGCCGAAGTCAGCCACTTAAACGACTGAGCCACCCAGGTGCCCCAGTTGGGTCATTTTTCAAAGTGGATTTGAATATGCAGCTGGGGTCTGGAAGGACTACAGTACAAATATTCATAGCAGAGATTCTTGCCCTGGGCTGCTCACTACATGAACAAGAGGGCTTTAAAAAATACTGAGCCTGGGTCTCACCTCAGAGATTCTGATATCCTTGGCTGGGCACTGGGGTTCTTTTCTGAAAGTACCTCCCCTGCTTATAGAGCTCCTTCTGCCTGTGGCTGCATCACAGGATGCCCAGGGGAAGGCTTGGGGGAGGAGGAGGTTTTTCCAGCCAAGCAGTTGCCCAGGTCAGCGGCCCTCAGCAACCCTGTCCAGCTTTGAGCTGAGACTCCTCTTCTGGCAAAAGCTTCTCCATGGGTAACTCCCCCTCCACCTCTGACCCCGCTGACTGCACATGCAACTGATTCAATCACACACTGGCCTGAGGAAGAAATCTTCACATCAAAGTCCACGCTTAGGGTCTTGGCTCATTGTGATGAGGAAGATTGAAAATACAAGCGGCCCTAATGGTAGAAATGGCATGCTGCCTCTTGGTTTACCTTCCGCATGGCAGGGAGCCTATCTCAAAGCATCTTGGGTCTGGTCTGTCTATGGCTGGGCAGACTCTACCTCACAAACACTTAGAAATGGCACTGAACTGCATCTGGGTTTTCCAATATTATATATTTTTTTTCATTTTACTAAAATGAACCCATCTGATAGCTCTTCTGGAGATTTCTGATTAAAAATTATAAAGAAAATCTAACAGGTTCTTGGGTGGAAGTCAAGATCATGGGGATGCCTTTCTTCTCTTTTACCTAAATTCTGTTCAACCTCCAAAATTCTCCTTCATCCAAGACCATATCCTCCTTGAAGCCATTCCTAACCATTCCAACCAAGTCCTATACCCCCGATTCATGAACTCCAATGATTTTTTACAGTAAGAACCATATGAATTAATATGCATACTGTGTTTAGGTCCATATTTTTGTACAGACATTAAACAGAATGTTGAGTAGGAAATTTTTGTTGCTCCAGAGCTAGTGGCTAGAGAAAATGGGTTCCAAATCTGAAGCTGGCCTGCACATCAGAAGCCCCCAGATCTTTCATAAGCCATTAGGTCCTCACACAGAGGTCATCCAGAAGGCTCAGCAAGATCTCCACTGGAAGATCTAGAGAGGGGAATTGAGACACCAGCAAAGTGACTTTGCATCTGGGTGACTTCTCTGGTTTGGGCATAGAGTCAGGTGTTCTCGGGTAACATGAGAATGTGGTCTGAGAGAGCAGGTGCCCTCAGGGTAAAGAGCCAAGTCCTGGGAGACAGGACAGGGGAAGGTGAAATTACATAGGTATGGACCCTGGGGATTAAAAATGTTGCCAGAATCTTTCCAGAGAAAAATTCCACAGTAAACTTTGGACCCAAAGGGTCATGAAGAGCAGAACACAGTCATTCACACTACAAGTGAGTGAGACAAACAAGGATAACCCAAGGTTCTTGAAAAGGGCAGCACTTATATCCCAAGAAAAAAGAATTCTCACCCATATAATGGAGGCTTAAAGATGCCAAGGACTTCTGTCCTTCCTTGAAGGGGAAGCACCTGCCATATCCTAGGCAAGGGGCTAGGGAGTATCACAAATGGTATCTCTCTTAATCTTCATTTATTTACTTACTTACTTACTTACTTACTTATAGCACAAGAGCAGGGGAGGGGCAAAGAGAGAGAGAGAGAGAGAGAGAGAGAGAGAATCTTAAGCAGGCTCCACACCCAGTACTAAGCCAGACGCAGGGCTTGATCCCATGACTCTGAAATCATGACCTGAGGCAAAATCAAGAGTCAGACCAACTGAAACACCCAGGCACCCGTCTCTTATCTTCATATCAGTCCTTTTACAATGAATATTAATATTCCTATTTTTACAGCCAAAGAAATCAAGGCTCAGAAAAGTTAATTTGTGGGAATTTGAACCCAGATCTGGCCTCATGTTCCTGAAGCACACTTCAACTCCCAGTTTCTTTTTAGGTGCCTCAAATAATTTCTATTTAAAAATTTTTTTAAGTTCCAGGGTGTCTGCATGGTTCAGTCAGTTAAGTATCTGACTTTGGCTCAGGTCATGATCTCACCGTTTGTTAGTTGAGCCCCACACTGGGCTCTGCACTGACAGCTCAGAGCCTGGAGCCTGCTTCAGATTCTGTGTCTCCCTCTCTCTCTGCCCCTCCCTGCTCTCACTCTGTGTGTGTATGTCTCTCTTTCTAAAATAAACATTAAAATTTTTTTAAAAAATTTAAAGTTCCAAGTAAAGTATATCCACTGTGGTTCTCAGCTTTGTCCAGTTCATCAGGAGAAACCCAGGACTGTGATGCCCTGAATTTCTTAGCAGTGCACACTGGTGGTGGAGATGGGATCACATTGTCTGAGTTTAGCCATGGGAAGGGGACATGGGCCAAGAATAAGGATACCATGAACAGGAAGATTTGAGAAGTCAGCAAATATGTCCAATTGGGTGAGGCGATTATTTATGTTGCCATGGCAACCCCTGTTACCTGATTTAAAAACAAAATTTATTGTGAAAATTTCCAAGCATTCAGAAGAATATTCAATAAGCCCCCATATAGATGACTCAGTTTTCACAGTTACCTAGATGTTTCCACATTTGCCTCATTTGTCCTTTTTTATAACCACTTTTCTTTCTTGCTGAAGTGTTTTAAATTCTAGGCATGTCATTTCACCCCTCTATACCATGATACACATATCTAAAATATATGGACATCTTGTTACATAACCACAATGCCATTATTACCTCTTGAAAAAAATTACTGTTTTCTTTTTTTTAACGTTTATTTATTTTTGCGAGAAACAGAACACAAGCAGGGAGGGGCAGAGAGAGAAGGAGACACAGAATCTGAAGCAGGCTCCAGGCTCTGAGCCATCAGTGCAGGGCCTGACACGGGGTTTGAACCCACGGACTTCGAAATCATGACCTGAGCTGAAGTTGGATGCTTAACGGACTGAGCCACCCAGGCGCCCCCAAAAATTATTATTTTCAAGGCCAGGACTCAGATGAGGCAAGCAAGGCACCAAGGGTGTAAACTTTAAGGAGGCATTGCTCTTGGGGCCATGCTATGCAGGGTCAACACCTCAGAGTGGGTACCCTTCTATCAGCTCTGTATTTGATACTTAGTCCAGAATTTCATTTCCCTTATTGTTTCAAACTTTCTTTTTTATAGCTGGTTTATTTGGGATCCAAACAGAGCCAGCACTTGCTTTGAATTATTACATATGTACACTTTTACTTAGGACAGTCCTCACCCTTTTCTGTTTCCTGCTTTTGATTTATCCAGATGCTGCGTCACACTCTGCATACTTATTCCTTGTTGATATCTTTAAACTTCTTTCTCTATTCCCTGTATTTTCTAGAAAGACTGAGATTCGTGGTGATAGAAATGCATTCAACTTTACATCTATTTATAGAAAATATTTGTATCATTTATGTTTTTGTATTGATTGGAATGAAATCATCCATGTTATTCCATGTCTTAGAATTCATGTTCTCTGGACCTGTAATTATATATGCTTTCTCGTTTGCAATAGACCTTCTTTATGTTTCTTTTTTTTTTTTAAGTAAACTCTACACCCAGTGTGGGGCTCAAACTCATGACCCTGAGATCAAGAGTCACATGCTCTACAAAGTGAGCCAGCCAGATGCCCCTTCTCTGTGTTTCTTGATCACTACTCTATCTTACTGATATTCCAAAGAACCAGCTTTTAACTGTATTGAACTACTCTCCTGGGTTTTTGTTTTACCCACTTTATTTTAAATTATTTTCATTATTTCCTTCCTTCTACTCTGCTATTTTACAGAAGTCAGGAGCAGACTTATCTAGCTGCTTCTGGTTCTGAATCTCAGGTCTTGCCCAGGACTCAATGCATTTGGTCATGGATATGTCCATTCCAAGGAACATCTTGGAATACAATGTCTTCTTTCGGTCACTTCCACTTGCCCATTCCATCTTTCAAAGATTCATCATTGTTCCAGCTACTATTAGTACCTAACAAATTATTTCAAACTTGATTGTTTAAAACAATAGCAACTATTTATTTTGCTCAGGAACCTACAATGTGTGTCGAGTTGGACAAGGACAGGTCATCTCTGCTCCATGTAGCACCAGCTTGGAAGGTGCAACTGGGTTCTGGGGGATCTGCTTTTAGATGGCTCATTCACATGGATGGTAACTTGGTATTGGTTATGAGAGGTGTGGGCCAGGGGCATTGGTTCCTTTGCACAGAGACTTCTCCACCAGCTGCTTGGGCTTCCTCACAACTTGGTGGCTCTGTCAAGAGAGAAAAGCAGAAGTGTTTGGCATTTTTATGATCTAGTCTCAGACATCATGTGACATGCCTTACACTATCACTATTGATTGAGTCACAAAAGCCCATTCAGGCTCATCAGAAGGAGATTTACACCTCACCGCTGGATAGAAGGAATGTCAAGATCACACCGTTAACAAGAGCACATGAGAAGGAGGGAAAGAGCATATTATGGAGGGAAAGGTGAGGGAGATCTGGAGTGTAGAGGTCACTGACACAAACATTGTCTTTCTGCCGTAAATGATCAGGTGCATAGTTTGAAAATGTGCCATCAAGCAGAGAGGAACAGTAACTGTGCTTACCCATAGGGAAGAGGCAATCCTTGTCCATCTTCAGGCTTGTGATCTTCAGTCTGCCCCTGCCCCACACCCATTTTCCACACTTCTTTTGGTTCTGTGCCCTGGGAGGCTGACCTCTATAAGCTACATTATTTGGGCTCCTGTGCCCTCTGGCTTCCAGTTGGGAGATGAGGGAGCAGTAGGAGAAAGGAGTGGGTTATTTATCCCCCTCTCATGCTTTCTCCCATCTCTGGTTAAAGAGAAAATCCAAAGGAAGGGGAAAATATTTAGGAATGGCCACAATGAGATCCTATGTACTCTTAAATATCACTAAATATTTTTTAAAACCAATACAGTTGGTACCTAGGGATATCTTTGTCTTTTTTTTAAAAAATTATTTTAGTCTAGATTTAAATATACATTTTATTTATAACTGATTGAACTGAATTCAAAGAAGAGGGACACATGGAAACTTACTTTTAATGTTTTTAATGATTATTTATTTTTGAGGGAGAGAGAGAGCCAGGGAGAGGCAGAGAGAGAGGGAGACAGGCTTTGAATCTGAAGCAGGATCCAGGCTCTGAGCTGTCAGCACAGAACCCGAGGCAGAACTTAAACCCATGAACCGGGAGAATATGACCTGAAATGAAGTTAGACACTTAACCAACTGAGCCACCCAGGCACCCTGGAAGCTTATTTTTAAATGTTAATTGGCACTATGCAAAAGATTGTAAAGTAGTGTTGATTTAATGAGGTTGTCAGCTTCCTATGCCTGGTAAGTCCTAAGACAAAATTTGCAATTTCAATTTTTTTATATTTGCTATTTGATAAAACAGATAATATGTTATGTTTCCAATGACATTTGCTGATATGACAGTAATAATAATACTGCTGTGAACAACTCTGTATTTCTAACTGCACTTTGGATTATTTCTCAGTATGCATTCCTAGAAGACGAATGAGCAGGGCAGAGGCTATCACTACTTTTCCTGCCATTGGGTACAGAGCAGAACCCCTTTCCAGGCTTATTGTAGTAAGTCATACTTCCACCAGCCATTTCACAGCCCCGGTCTCAACACACCCTCAGTAGCATCACTGATTCTCAATCTTTTGTAATTTCATAAGGAAAGTGGTACCACATAGCTGTATTAATTGACATTTATTTCATTATAGAGGAGTCTGAATCTTTTCACATATTTATTTTTAATTCATATTTATGTTGCAAAATTATTCTTGTTCTTCACCTATGTGAATATAACGCACCTCTTATATTTTTCTCATTGCTGAGATTTCTTATTAAGATTAGTGATTTAGGTGGTGCCTGGGTAGCTCAGTCAGCTGAGCGTCAGATTCTTGATTTCGGCTCAGATCATGATTTCACGGTTCATGAGTTTAAGCCCTGCATAGGGCTCTGTGCTGACAGTGCTTGGGATTCTCTCTCTCTCTCTCTCTCTCTCAAAAATAAATAAATAAGCATTTTAAAAAAGATTAGAGATTTAGTTTTAAAATTCAGATTTTATTTTTAAATACACTAATCCTGTTACCTGCCATATTGGCAAATTAGATGGCATATGAATAATCTTGAAACCTTAAAAAAGTTCTGGTGATTTTTTTTCCTGGTTGGCATGCGTACATGTGTTTCCATATTAATTTCAATAACGTTACTTTTAATTGTTTCTTTTAGGTTCTATCTATACAGCCAAAATATTATGAAGAAACAAATTCAAGACCAAAACAAAATTTACATGGATATTTCAGATAAAAGGAGAGAAAGGAGAGTGCTGCCTATTTGAACTGGATCATTGGTACAGGTCTTACCTTAACTTTCCCTAAGTAGTCATAGCTTATTAAAACATCCACTACTTAACTTTGTAATGATTATTCTAGTTTAATATCAATGCATCTGTGTATAATGCAAGAAGTTAAATGTTCAAAGTGCTAATTGAACATAACTTTTCTTCTGATGTCTTTGGGTTCCTGGTAATAATTCCTATATCAAGTAGTTTCAAAAGCATTTGGGCTTTGCCTTATTTGGACCGCCTGAGACAAGTTTGAGTTAATGTGACTCTTTGTTATTAAAGGTGCTGAAGAATACATTTCCTCCATAATGCAGGGGTCCACATGGAAATAGAACATTGTATTTTACTATATTGCATTAAAAATTCTACAAAATGATTTTGTTTCAGGGTGATTCATTGTCCCGAGGATTTGGTCTTCAAACTGGTGTTTCCTTCATTTCATTCTTCGATAACTGCAGGCACACATATTTATTAATATTGAACATATGAGTGTCATCACTGGCTTCTTTTTAGGATAGGTGCATGAATGACATCCCAAAATGACAGGTCTTCTCATACATTTTTTTAACCTTAGAAAATATGATAATAGCTCTTTATATTAGAAAGCTTTTATTATCTTCACTTAGGAGAAACTAAGTCTTCCAAATGCAGAATATCTTTGCTACAGATGATGGGGGATTTGTAAAAAAGTTTATAATCAACATGGCACATAAGAGAAAGTGTTTTATGGAAAATACTAGTTTTTCATGCCAAACGTTTATAAATGTTCATAACTCAATATATGTAGAGTTTAATTGCCACAGTGACATTTTCCCACATGACTTTCAATCTGCACTTGAATTTTCTACCTGGAATCTCAGCAGTTGTGACTCTTTCTTGATTAAGTACTTGATTGTGGTCAGTGATTTTTGAAGTTCATCAACAGTTTGCTTAAGTTCCACTTCAGACACACCTTAATCAACTTCTGTATCAATGCTGCCCACTTCCCTTAAACAAATACTTTCTGAAGAAAGCCTCGGTCACATCTCTGCTTTGGAGATTGCTGAACATCAAGTCACCTGATATCGGCTCAGGAAAGCTGGACACTGCTTGATATATTTTTTATCCAGAAGACTAAGCAATTCTTTTGAAGAATTTTAAAGAGGCCAAGGCAGACCGGGCTTCTTGTGAAAGCCTAATTGACAGACAGCTCTCCAATCGGAATGAAATTCCAAATCATCTGTCATCATTTGCCATATTAATCAATACCATTTGGAGTATCTGTGGCTATTTTCTGAATTTCACCTTGATATTCTATCCATGAGCAGTTCTTTTCCTTTCACTGTACCTTCAACCTACAGCCTACAGCCCCTACCTCTTCTAGTGATCTTTTTTACCCCAGTTAATAGCAGTTTCAGTGATTGATGGTTTTTTAAAAGTACACATAATAGATAGAGGGATAGAGAATATATGTTATCTTAAGGTCAGGAATCATCTCTCTATTATCGTCCCTTAAAGAATGTTGACATATTTTTGTTTTACCCCTGCATAATTTTTTTAGAAGAAACCAGGGATATTTAATATGTAAAGAGGTGAAAATGAGAAACTTCCCTGCAATGACCTTATAACTACAAGTGAATCTATAGACAATTCCAGAGTTAAAACATCTTTTGGAGCTCTCTATCTTACTCACTGCCATCATCATCAAAATCACCAACAAGATTTGTAAACATGTATGGATATTTCCTATGTGTCAGCCTCTGTGATTAGTATTTACATGAATTAAGCTACACTCTTGTCCTTTCAGGAAGGTGTTGTTACTATTTCCATTTGCAGGTGGTTAGAAGGTTAAGCTCTTTGATGCACTTCTCATGCTACAAAGTGGGAGCTGGGGTATAAGCTCACACAAATGGATACCTGAGCATCACTTACACGCCGTCCTGCTTTCTGTCATGCAGGTTCAGCCAGGAGCCAACCTTTCAATCTTCCGTTCCTCTACTCCTTATATTCAATTACTCCAGTCCCATTCATTCTTAGTTGGCTCCTGAGACTGCCCATTCTTGGCTCTCAAGTCTCCATTCTCCCCACGGCTCGGCTTGTACCAGCTCTCACTGACTCTCTCCTCCATGACTGTAGTCTCCCTGCCTCAGTCTCCCCTCAGCTCAATCAATCCTCTGCATTGGTACAAAGCAAGAAATCAATAAGTTCAGTTTCCACTAAACAAAAGCAGAGATACATAGGGGCACATGTACCCCAATGT
>JAQQST010002148.1:0-10727 GCA_028646485.1 Cryptoprocta ferox
TGGTTGTAACTTGTTAATTAAAAACAAAGTCATAATTATTGGCAAAAAGCCAACCCATACAAAATAAGATAGGTTTGTTACTTTCTTAATCTGGGGGACTGACTGCCAAGAATGAATGGGATGGTCCTAAAAAATACTTCTGTAAAACTTGTTTCTGTACACTTTTGATGATCAAAGCATCTTATCACAAAGAATTAGCTACTGTAAACAATTCTATTTTCTGATGTCATGTTATCGCTTGACTAATAAACAGAGACACCAAAGCAGACAGAGCAGAGATGCCTGCCTGGTGATCAGAAAGAAACTTGTGGCTCTCTCCTCACTCTCTCGTGCCGACACCGTCCATCCTTTAGGGACCCCTGGACCTGCTGGAGCTGGACTCCGGCACCTAATCTCAGAAATGATAGCTTATCCCTATTTGTCAGAAGCAGCTCCATGAGTGCGACCCACACTTAAGGAGAGATTATACAAGACTACACAAGAGACTACACAAGACTACACCTCGAATACTGGGAGGCATCTTAGAAGATGCTTACCATAGTCTCCAAAATTTCAGAGACATAGGACCTAGAATGAATCTCATTACCTTTACTATTAATAGTGGATCTATTTCCTAATTTATGATAATAAACCCAAACGTTGAAAACCGAATGTTCGTGTCCCTGAATCACCAATCACCATTAGCAGGATTTTGAGTGAGGTTGAAGTATCTTCTCCTCCCTTCAGTTTTTCTAGAGGAGGAAGGGCTTAGAGAAGTTAAACATGTGTCTGAAGCCCGTGAGCCCGCATTCAAACCCAGATCTGCTCCATCCCACATTCTAGACGCGCCCTTTCTATCAGGCCAAGATGCTCCTTGAGGTGAGAGTGGATTTTATGAGGGACCCTCAGCTGCCTATTGTTCCTCAGCTTCTTCGTCAGTCAGTTGACTCTCCATCCGTTTCCTGGGGCTGTTGGTACAAAGTACCATGAGCTGTGTGACCCGGAACATCAAGGATTGTCTCGCACTTCCAGAGGCTGGAAATCCAAAATGGAGGAGATGTCAACAGGACTGGTTTCTTCTGAAGGTTCTTAGGAAGTCTGTTCTATGCCCCTCTCTGTGCTTGCGGTGGCCCCGGGCATTCCTTGGCTTCTAGATGCCTCATTCCCATCCTCCACCCTCACATAACACTCTCCCCGTGTGTCTGCGTCTTCTTGTGAGGACCCCGCTGGGACTGGGTGAGGGCCCACCCTATTCCAGTCTGACCTCATGTGCGATGACCCTCTTCCCAAACAAAGTCACATTCTGGGGTAACGGGGTGGTGGGGGGAGGCTAGGACTTCAACCTCTCTTTTTTGTGGGGAGACACAATTCAACCCGTCACAGACCCCCAGTGAACTGAAAAGAGTAGAATTTAGGATATTTGGACTCGTTAGAAAAATTACCTCCATGGTACCTAATTAAAGCAGGTGTTTGAAGTTGCTCATTCAGTTTGATTTTTTTTTGTTAAAAATTTTTTAAACATTTATTTATTTTTGAAAGACAAGGAGAGACAGATCACGAGCAGGGGAGGGGCAGAGAGAGAGGGACACACAGAATCAGAAGCAGGCTCCAGGCTCTGAGCTGTCAGCACAGAGCCCGACGGTGGGCTCGAACCCACGAACCATGAGATCATGACCTGAGCTGAAGTTGGAAGCTTAACCAACAGAGCCACACAGGTGCCCCGAGTATCCAACTCTTGATTTCAGCTCAGCTCATAATTCCAGGGTCGTGGGTTTGAGCCCCGCATCAGGCTCTGTGCTGAGCATGGAGAGTGCTTAAGATTCTCTCTCTCCCTCTGCCCCTACCCTACTTGTGTGCATGCTCTCTCTCAATAAACAAACAAACAAACAAACATAAAAAAAAAATAAGACAGTCCCGGGGCGCCTGGGTGGCTCAGCCGGTTAAGCGTCTGACTCTTGATTTCAGCTCAGGTCATGATCTCAAGGTTCATGAGTTCTAGCCCCACGTCGGTCTTTGCACCGACAGTGCAGAGCCCTTGGGATTCTCTCTCTCCCTCTCTCCCCACCACTCACTCTCGCTCACTCTATCTCAAAATAAATAAATATTGAAAAAATATAAGCCAGTCCCGGAAGAAAGATTCTTACCTGGCTTTGCCCACTCTTGGATCAAGAACGATCTTGGCATCCATTTGGTCTAGTCACCTGGACAGTTCTTTAAGTTGGGGTTTTGTTAAGAAAGCAAGAGGATATATTGAGAGTGATAATGAGAACTACATACAAATCTTGGATTTCTCCCCCTTTACCTCAACTCTTTCTCCCCATCGAATCCACCAGCAATCCTGTTGGCTTCGCCTCCACAGTGAAGCCCATCCTTCTTTTCCTGTCCTTTGCTGTTCCCTTCCTAATTCAAGCCACCTTCCTTCTCCTCTAGATCGCTGCGGTAACCTTCTGACGGGTCTTCCTGCCTCCATCCTTGTTTGCCATGGTCCATTTTCCACCCAGAAGTCAGAGTGGTGTTTTAGAAACCTCAGTCCAAGCATGTGGCCCCTGCATTAAAAACCTCCACTCACTTCCCTTGATGTTTCTTTCTTTCTTTTTTAAAAAATTTTTTTAATGTTTATTCATTTGAGAGACAGAGAGAGACAGAGCATGAGCAGGGGAGGTGCAGAGAAAGAGGGAGACATAGAATCCGAAGCAGGCTCCAGGCTCTGAGCTGTCAGCATGACCTGAGCCGAAGTCAGGTGCTTAACTAACTGAGCCACCCAGGCGCCCCTTGATGTTTCAAGTCCTACATAGCCTGGTCCCTGTTTACCTTCACCTGACACCATTTGTATTCATTTATTTCTTACTTGTGTTGATGCAAAATGAAAAAAAAATGTTTAGAGTTCCTTTTTCTGTTTGTTTGTTTATTTATTTTGAGAGAGACAGAGAGAGTGCAAGCAGGGGAGGGGCAGAGAGAGAAAATGCCAAGCAGGCTCCTTGCAGTCAGTGCACAGAGCATGACATGGGGCTTGAACTCATGAACTGTGAGATTATGACCTGAGCTGAAATCAAGAGTCAGATGCTTAACTGAATGAGCCCCCCAGGTGCCCCCCACCAAAACCTTTGGAATTTCTTTCTTTTTTTTTTTTTTAAAATTTTACATTTATTTATTTATTTTTTGAGAGATAGAGTGAGACACAGCATGAGCGGGGAGGGTCAGAGAGAGAAAGAGACACAGAATTTGAAGCAGGCTCCAGGCTCTGAGCAAGCATTTAGCACAGAGACCAACGAGGGGCTTGAATCCACCAACTATGAGATCATGACCTGAGCAGAAGTCGGACGCTTAACCCATTGAGCCACCCAGGCACCCCTAGAATTTCTTAAAAAAAAAAAAAGGAAAAGAGTTTTATTCAAGCTCCCAGGGATACACAATCTTCACAAAGAAGAGAACGTTCTGGAGAAGGAATGTGTAATACAGGGTTATAGATGTTTTTGTTGTTATCTCAAGAGTTGCAAATCATCATGACAAAGGGTATTTCAGAAAATTACAAACTTTATCTTATATTTTTAGTATGTGCAGGGTTGCAGGCTTTGGAGGCGTGGAATAGAGTTTAGGGAGACTTTTACTCTTTTCTCTAGTCTGAAACGTGTTTATTTTAGGTTGTTTGCTAATGGAGCAGATGTGCAATGTGAGCTCAGGGCAGGACATGCTCTGAAGTTTGGTGAAGTCACGGGTGACCTTGGTAAAAGTATCATTTCCCTGGGAGCCCAAGAGCAGGGCACACAAACATTAAAAGTTGAAAATTTCCTTTGTCACTTGTTACAGTCTGTTCCTTCCCCTGTCCCTGTCCCCTCTCCTCCCGTTAGAACGTGAATCTGAGAGGAAGCATCTTATCTGTGTGTTGATCCTGAGACACAGAAATGTGCCTGGTGCCCTGTGGGGGCTCAGCTAACATGTTTACAGTGCACACGACAAAGGAATTTAGGTGAGGAAATAAGGTAATTCTGTACTCAGTTCTGACCTCGACTTCCGGTGCTTTTTACTGAAGAGCTGGCGACAGTCCCGAGCCAGTTGGTAGAGGGCACGATCAGGATTTCTTCTAGGTTCTGTTGATACCTTTTTAGGTATCCCGACAACGTTCCGGTCCCACAGTGACCGGTGGTGCCTTTTCACACACCGCCCTGTCTTGGTTACTCAACAATCACGGCAAATACCAGATCTTTCCACTAGAGGGCAATAGAGCACAATGTTAAGAGTTTGTGATCTGGGGGGCGCCTGGGTGGGTCAGTGGGTTGGGCGTCCGACTGCGTCAGCGCAGAGCTTGCTTGGAATTCTGTCTCCCTCTTTCTGCCCCTACCCCACCCATGCTCGTTCTCTCTCTCTCTCTCTCTCTCTCCCTCACTCTTAAAATAAATAAACTTAAAAAAATTAAAAAAAAAAGTTTGTGATCTGAAGGCAGTTCTTGTTTGTATTTCTTCCCTTCCAGGTGGGGGTCTAGGATGCAGACGGAGGAATGAATCATTTCGGATCCTCAGCCTGGCGATGGCAGAAGAGCAAGATGGAGCCAGTGGCAATATAACAATATAGCACATATAACATGATCGTTCAGAATTAGAGGTTTTTCTGTTTTGTTTTGTTTTTTGTTTTGGAGGTGAGCTGCCTAGGTTCAAAAGTGGAAGGAGAGGAGAGGTATCTCTTCTCTTTAAAGACCACCTACAGGGGCGCTTGGGTGGCTCAGTAGGTTAAGGGTCCGACTTCGGCTCTGATCATGATTTCGCAGTTGGTGGGTTCGAGCCCGCATCTGGCTCTGTGCTGACAGCTAGCTCAGAGTCTGGAGCCTGTCTTCAAATTCTGTATCTCCCTATCTTTCTGACCCTCCTCTGCTCATG
Source organism: Cryptoprocta ferox (assembly GCA_028646485.1). Classification (NCBI taxonomy): domain Eukaryota; kingdom Metazoa; phylum Chordata; class Mammalia; order Carnivora; family Eupleridae; genus Cryptoprocta; species Cryptoprocta ferox. The sequence continues at coordinate 4,851 of JAQQST010002148.1, forward strand.
CTGTCTCTCTCTCTCTTTCTCAAAAATAAATAAAAAACATTAAAAAAATTAAAAAAAAATAAAGACCACCTAGAGGTTATGTACATTATTTCTGGTCACATCCCAGTGTCCAGAAAACACTGCTGCTAAGGATTCTTATGGCTACACTTTCCTGCAAGACAGGCTGTGAAATGTAGCCTTTTTTTTTTTTCTGAGTGGCCAAAATTCTGGATTATGGTAGAAGGGGAAAAATGAGTATCAGAGGTTAACTGGCAGTTTTGACCACAAATTCTCAAACCAGCGGAGGTTAAAGAAGCAACCTGGGTTATAAATGGACTGGTTTTTAGTTAGAGCAGGGCACGTCCAAGGTGATTCAGATCCAAACCACTGGTCACTAGGCTTAGCTTTCTTTGTTTGCAGTTTAACTTAATATGTTTCATCAGGTAGATTTTTGGATTTTACAACCTGGACCCTCCCCCAGTGATTTTTTTTTTTTTTTCGAATCCTTTTTGCCTGGTGTCCTGTCATTATGATTATGCTGAACTAGTCACTTAGCATTATTTAAATCTTTTGTCTGCCCTCTTAGCTTCTTATTATATTTAGTAGAACCATATGGGAGTTTCATCTCCCAGGACATGAGTGATGAAGTCTGAGTGGTCAGCTTTCCTTTTTTTTTTTTTTTAATTTTAAAAATATTTATTTATTTTTGAGAGACAGAGCGTGAGCAGCAGAAGGGCAGAAAGAGAGGGAAACACAGAATCTGAAGCAGGCTCCAGTCTCTGAGATGTCAGCACAGAGCCCAATGCAGGGCTCGGGACTCAGACCCATGAACTGTGAGATCATGACCTGAGCTGAAACCAAGAGTTGGACGCTTAACTGACTGAGCCACCCAGGCACACCTTTTTTTTTTTTTTTTTTAAGATTATTTATTTTTGAGAGAGAGAGAGAGCACGAGCAGGGGAGGGACAGAGAGAAAGAGAGGGAGAGAGAGAATCTCAAGCAGGCTCCGCGCTGTCAGCATGGAGCCCGATGCGGGGCTTGATCTCATTACCATGATATCATGACCTGAGCCGAAGCCAGGAGTTAGATGCTTAAGTGAGTGAACCACCCAGGTGCACCTACCTGATTTACCTTTGATGTTGATTAGACCTTCCTTTCTTTATACGTTCATACTGTTTCCAGACTATTTGGCTTATTTCCTTCTCTGCTAACACAAATGAAAAAAATACATATTAATTACTTACAGGCAGGAATACACTAACTAGAAGAAACGAAAGGCTCAAATATATAAATACTCTTCTACTTGTTAAAAATCAACAACAACTAGGGCACCTGGGTGGCTCATTTGGTTGAGTGTCTGACTTCGGCTCAGGTCACGATCTCGAGGTGTGTAGGTTCAAGCCCCGTGTTGGGCTCTGTGCTGACAGCTCAGAGCCTGGAGCCTGCTTCAGATTCTGTGTCTCCCTCTCTCTCTGCCCCTTCTCTGCTTGCCCTCTGTCTCTCTCTCTCTCTCTCAAAAATAAATAACATTAAAAAATTAAAAATCAACAACAACTAATCATGTCCCCCTTTTTTTTTGTATTTTAATCCACCCCACCTCTCTCCCTCTTTGTATTAACCTTTCTCCTTTGGATGTTTGTCTGTTTATATGTTATTTTAACACATACATTCAAAAATTGAATTTTTTTCAATTAACAATTTTCCCCCTTTATTCTTTTCATTCCACCCCCGTTTCTCTTCTTCCTCCTTGTATTTCTCCTTGAGCTGAAATTATTTCAACGCTGCAAAAGGGAGCCCCTGTAAACTGGTTTCTTGGTTCTTTAAACATGACCTCGTATTCTGACGGCATCATTGCTTTCTGGAAACAGCAGGTTTATCCTGGATTTTTCCTGTTTCCAAACTTAGTATGAACTGTTTTCAGTTGGGTCCCTTCATGATTAATTGTGGGGAATAAATTTAGGAATTCCCTGAGCCTGCACGGATTACAAGGGTAACAAGGCATATAGGAATAGGAAGTCTCAGGATGAAAACATCCAAGATGAGGTAAACAAGATCAGATATTCAGGGCAGAAACGACCCCCCAAATTAGTACAATAGCAGAAAGCTGCTTTCACAGGAAGGAAGGACCAAAATAGGTAAACAGGTAAACAGGGCTATAGACTGCAGCAGGATGAAGTTGCCCAGAGCGGAGCTAATTAGCAAAAGAAAGGTGCCTTGTTGACCCTGAGGTTTCATGCTCCGTCTTGTCCCTCAAGCTAGCTAAGATAAACAGATGTGGTGTCTCATGCCTGCCATAAACAACCTTCTGCCCCTTGCCAAGATTTTGTTTTGTATTGACCCAAACCCCTAACACTGCATTTCTTCAGAACCCCCTTTCCCCTCACACCCATGAGTTAATGTTCATGTTTTCTTGTCTCATTGTGCATGTCCATCACGCTGGTAAGACTTCTTTTTTTTTTTTTTAATTTTTTAATGTTTATTTATATTTGAGAGAGAGAGAGCATGAGCAGGGGAGGAATAGAGAGAGAGGGAGACAGAGAATCCGAAGCAGGCTTCAGGCTATGAGCTATCAGCACAGAGCCCGATGCGGGGCTCGAACCCACGAACTGTGAGATCATGACCTGGGCCGAAGTTGGATGCCTAACCGACTGAGCCACCCAGGCGCCCCGGAAGACTTCTGATCCTAATAAAAATGGAGCAAGGACCCTTAATCGGGGCTCTTGTCTTCTCCCAGACATTAGCCTCTCTTGCATTTCAATCCTTCGTCTGCTCTCTTGCTGGACGAGAGAGAACTCCAGACCCAAAGTCTATGACAATTAAAATCTGGGGTTAGGAAGTTTGCATGAGTGTTCATGCATGCTAGGCAAAAGCGCCATTGTGGTTGGGCTACTTTTTGTGAGAAAGCTGGAAAAGATTCCTTTTTTAAGTTTAGGAACTCATGTAGTATTTATGATTTATGATATACCCATAAAGAGGTCAGTTGTTCAAAATGTTCAATGGACAATTAGGCTGCTTCCATATCTTGCTATTGTAAATAACATTGCAATGAACACAAGGGTCCGGATGGCTCTTCGATATCTGATAATGACTTCATGTCCTTTGGATAATGTACCCAGAGGTCAGATTGCTGGATTATACGGCAGCTTCAATTTTAATTTTTTGTAAAACCTTTATTCCATTTTCTATAGTGGTTGTTCCAAGTTACATTCCTACCAAGAGTGCACAAGGGTCACCTTTTCTTCGAATCCTTGCTAACAATTACTTCTTGACTTTTGATGAAATCTTTCTAACAGGGGTGAGGTGATATCTCATTATGGTTTTGAATTGAATTTCCATAATGATGAGTGATGTTGAGCATCTTTTCATGTGTCCTTTGGCCATCTGGGTGTCTTCTTTGGGAAAATGTCTTTGTTCCTCTGCCTATTTTTTTTTAAGTAGGCTTCACGCCCACACAGATCCCAACTTGGGGCTTGAATTCACAATCTTGAGATCAAGACCTGAGCTGAAATGGAGAATTGGATGCTTAGCCAACTGAGCCACCCAGGCGCCCCATTCCCCTGCCTATTTTTTAATTGGATTTTTTCTCTTTGCTACTGACATGTATGAGTTCCTTACATATTTTAGATATTAACCCCTTATCCAATATATGATTTGCAAATATTGTCTCCCAGTCTGTAGGTTGCCTTTTCATTTTGTTGACTCTTTTCTTTTCCTGCACAGAAGCTTTTTAGGTTGACATAGTCTCACTACATAGTGATGGCAGTTACACAACATTGTGAATGTACTTCATGCCACTAAATGTGCACTTTTAAATGATTAAAGTGGTTAGTTTTATGTTATACGTACCTCATGACAATTAAAAATAATTACGACACAGACAAACATACATTAATAAGTCACATTATAGGGGAATTGTAACAATGAGTTTGGCTTAAGACATTTATCCTGTCTCAACAAAATGAGATCTGCAAAAATACTCAGATGTTGGAATTTATCAGACACATGAGAAGAATAAATATGCTTACTACATCTAACAAAGTAAAAACAAGATTAAAAATATTTGCAGGAATAAGAAAACTATAAAACAGCATAATTGTGGAAAAAGTAGGGATTTTCGAAATGAAAACTGCAAATGATGTCTTTGGTAGCAAATTCGATTCAGTTTTCTATGAGATCTTAGAGAAAAATAATGAGCTGTCTGAAGAATACAAGAGGGAAAACTGTATTAGTACAGTTGACTCCAGCAATTCTTTAAAAAAATTTTTTAAATGTTTTTATTTTATTTATAAATAAAATAAAGAGAGAGAGAGAGAGAGAGAGAGAGAGAGAGAGAAAGAGACATAGCACAAGCAGGGCAGGGCCAGAGAGAGAGGGAGATACAGAATCCGAAGCAGGCTCCAGGCTCCGAGCTGTCAGCGCGGAGCCCAGAGCGGGGCTCGAACCCACGAACTTTGAGATCATGACCTGAAGTCGGACACTTAACCAACTGAGCCACCCAGCTGTCCCTGACTCCAGCAATTCTAACAAAAAAAACTTTCAAGTTCAAGAGATTTAATATTATAAAATTTTTTCTTGCTCACTCAAAAAGTATACTGTAAGTTAGACAACTTTCTTTGGTAGCTCTCCTCAAGTAAAGATCTGTACTTCTTTCTACAAATGACTTTGACATCTTAGAGTCTTTTTCTTTCTTCCAGACAGGTGTGTGTGTGTATGTGTATGTGTATGTGTGTGTGTGTGTGCGCCCGCGTGTGTGTATGTGTGTGCATGCAAGCAAATGCACTTTTTCAATAAGTAAACTGAAAAACAGTCTGGGGTTATAATAGATACTATTAATATAACTTAGAATTAATTTTATTTTATACATTTATTTAAATAGGTTTTAGGGCATCCAAACTAGACATAAAGCTTTCAAAAACGTTGTCTGGAATTCTTGCTTTATAACACTAGAAAATCACTTGGCTGATATTAATAGTAAAAAAATTGTCTCTCAATGATGAAAATAAACAAAGTTTCAAGATGCCATTTTCTCTCCATTCATTGCAGGTGTGGATAGAATTAATTCTTACCAATGAAAAGACAAATTGGATGTAATCATTTTAGATTTTTCTTTCTTAGCACTGGTTTTCAAAATACTTGGGACATCTGGCTATGTGCTACGTAAGAATTTTGTTTAGATAATTTCAATGAAGATCCAGTTAAAATACTCTTGAAATGAATTTGCAAAATTACTATCATTATCATGCTCCTTATTAACTTGTGTTTCAACATCAGTTTCTCCAATGCTTTCTGTACTTGACCATCAGTCAGTTATGTGTATAAATTAAACAACATGTGATTAAGGATAAACAAACTAAAATTCCAAACAGTCCAAAACCATCACCGTCGCTGGCAAATTCAGCTGAGAATCCGCTAAGCTGTGAACACACTTATCAGATCTTGACCAAGTGTTCTACTTTATCATGCAGAATTCTTTTTGTCCCATTAAAAAAAAAAGACATCACTCATCATCAGGGAAATACAAATCAAAACCACACTGAGATACCACCTCACCCCAGTCAGAGTGGCTAAAATGAACAACTCAAGAGACTATAGATGCTGGCGAGGATGTGGAGAAACGGACACCCTCCTACACTGTTGGTGGGAATGTAAACTGGTGCAGCCGCTCTGGAAAACAGTGTGGAGGTTCCTCAAAAACTATCACTAGAACTCCCCTATGACCCAGCCATAGCACTGCCGGGGATTTACCCAAGGAGTGCTGATACATAGGGGCACATGTACCCCAATGTTCGTAGCGGCACTTTCAACAATAGCCAAATCATGGAAAGAGCCTAAATGTCCGTCAACTGATGAATGGATCAAGAAGATGTGGTTTATCTATACAATGGAATACTACATGGC
>JAQQST010002149.1:0-10721 GCA_028646485.1 Cryptoprocta ferox
CTGGCCTTGGAAACCCTGGGTTAAATGTCAGTAACAAAAATAGGGTAATGGCAGGGGCATCTGGGTGGATCAATTGTTTAAGCATCAAACGCTTGATCTCAAGGTTGTGAGTTCAAGCCCTGTGTTGGGCTCCATGCTGGGCATGAACACTACTTAAAAAAAATAAAATAAAATAATAGCATGATGGCCAAAATTTTTTGGAAACTTAACAAAGACAGATGATAAATACAGTGGTTATGAAACTACAGTCTGTAAGGTGCCTCGAAATATTAATGTGTAACTGGAAATCAGTACCCCTTCATTGGGGAGAAAAGGGAAGAGCATGCTTTTGTAGAAGCCCTAGATACCTGTCCAAACATTTAAGCTAGATTCTGTCCTTTCAAGCCTTGTTTATTCCCTGGTACTGTTTAAAAACATCTGGTTTCCTGTCAAATACTCTTACTTCTTAACAAACTCTCCCCACTTACTCATTAAATCTATAATTTGTCATTGGTATATAGTGTGACATTGTGTCTTGGGTTTTCCTGTCCTTTTTATTCTTGATTTCTATAGTTAATACATATTGTGGCTTAACATTGTGGTGTCCCTTATCTCCCTTGAAAATAAGTGTTCTGAGCCATCCCATTATTTTGTTGAGCCACCAGGACTAAAAGCTCACATTTTTTAAGTGATTGGCTAGAGTCATGGAGTTGAGTTTGATGTGGGAGTAATTTCCCTTCCAAGTAAAATCAACTGGCTTATGTGGGTACTGAATGAAGACTGAGTCCATGAATGTCTATAGTTGTCTTCTGACTTGTAATTCCTTTCCTTGCTTTTTCCATTATAAAAGGTGGATTAAGGCTCACTAAGCTGAAAAGTATAAAATTATATTTCAAGGTAAGGTAACTATGGCTGAATCAAAATTTTAATATCTCTTCATATATTCTCATGACATTGAGAGAAAATTATTTATGTCATGAAAAAGTATGGAGTTTTCAGAAATGGCCACACTATCTAGTTCCAGCCATACTGACCTCTGCAATTTGTGTCTGAAAAGTACTGGACTCCTGGAATGAACGTATGTGCAAAAGCAACTTTATTTTTGTCTTCTATTGTCACTTCAGATTTTCTCTGTAGAGAATTTTCCTTTCCTTTTCCCTTGTTGAGGATTGAAACAGGCCCTGTGTCTTTTCTGTTTACTTTTTTGTAACAGCTTTTTAAAGTATAATTTACACACTGTAAAAGACCCATTGTGAATGTACAGTTCAATGACACTGTTAATAAGTTTTAGTGATTTGTACATCCATCATGACAATCCAGTTTTAGAACATTTCCATAACTCCCCCACGTTCCTTCAAGCAAATTTGCAGTGAATCTCTGCTCTCTTCCAGCCCGAAGAAACCCTGATCTACTTTCCGTTTATAATTTTGCCTTTTCTGGACACTTCATGGAAATGGAATCATACAATTTAATTGTCTTTTGTATCTGGTTTGTTTCACTTACCACAGTGCTATAAACTTTATCCATGTTGTAGTATGGATCTATATTTCATTCCTTCTTATTACTAAATAATATTCTATTCTATGAATGTGCAGTTTTTCCACTCATCAATAAATGAACATTTAGGCTGTTTCCATTTGGAATTATTGTGAATAATGATGTTATGAATATTCATGTACAAGTCTTGGCACATATGTGGATTTGCACCAATTGACCATAAACATGAAGGTTAGTTTGGGGACCTCTCAATTCTGTCATCATTGATCTGTATACCTATCCTTATACTAACACCAAATTTTCATGATTGCTGTAGCTCTATATTAAGTTTTGAAACTGGGTAATATAAGTCTTCCAACTTTGTTCTGTGCTAAAATTGTTTTGTCTAATCTAGATCTTTCACGTTTCCATATAAATCATTGAATAAGTGTGCCAGTCAAAATTCAACCAGAGAAGCAGAACCAGTAGAAGAGATGTATATTATGAAATTTATTACAAGAAATTGGCTTATGGTGTTGTAGGGGCTAACTAAGCAGATCTGAAGCCATAGGCAGGCAGGCAAGAAGGTCAGCCTAGAACTCAAAGGCATGGGTGGAAGCTCCTGTCTGCAGAGAGACCTTCTTTTTCTCAGGGAAGTCTCAGCCTTGATTTGAAGGTCTTCCAACCGATTGAATCAAGCCCGTCAGGATTATCCACCATAATCTTTCTTACTTAAAGTCAAATGATTAAGACACTAATGACATCTGCAAGTTTCCTTCACAGCAACACTTCAATTGGTGTTTTCTTGAAGAGCTGGAGACTATAGATTAGCAAAATTGACACAAAAAAATCACAATCAGGTTGTCAGTTTCTACAATAAAAGCCTGTTGTGATCTTGAAAGGGATTATGTTCATTCCATAGATCAATTTGGAAAGAACGTCCATCGTCAAAATATTGAGTCTTCCAGAGGCGCTTGGGTGGCTCAGTAGGTTAAGCTTCTGACTTTGGTTCAGGTCATGATCTCATAGTTCATGGGCTCAAGCCCCACATCTGGCTCTGTGCTGGTAGCTCAGAGCCTGAAGCTTGCTTCCGAATCTGTGTGTCTCTCTCTCTGCACCTCCCTTACTCACAGTCTCTCTCTCTCTCTCTATTAAAAATAAATAAACATTAAAAATTTTTTTTAAAATATTGAGTCTTCCAAACCTAAACATGAAATGTCTCTCCATTTATTTCTGTCTTTATAACTTTATCTTAACAACATTTGTAGTTTTCCATGTGGGAAGATTTTTCATTACTAATTCAAATTTCTTAACTTGTCAAAGGTACATTCAGATTTTTCACTTCTTGCATCAGTTTTGGTAATTTGTGACTTCCTAGGGACTTGTCAATTTCATCATCAGTGTCTAGTTTGGGGCATAAAATATTTCATACTATTTTCCCATAATCATGTTAATTTATATGGTACCAGTAGGGATGTCCTCACTTTCACTCCTGGTTCTGGTAAACTTCATCTTCTCTCTTGTTTTCCCTGTCACTCTAGCTAAAGGTTTGTCAACTTTTGTTCATCTTTTTAAGAAACTAAACTTTTGGCTTCATTAGTTTTTCTACCATTTTTTGTTTTGTTTGTTTTCTATTTCAATAATTTCCACCGTACTCTGTTATTGCTTCTGTCTGTTTGCTTTTAGTTTAGATTGCTCTTCTCTTTTCTGTTTTTTTAAGGTAGGTGTTTAAAGTTCTCAGTTTTCTTCTCAGCACTACTTTAGATCCTACATAGTTGTATGTTTTGTTTTTGCTTCACTGAGTTCAAAATATCTACTTTTCCTTTTGATTTCTTCTTTGACCCATAGGTTATCCAGGTGTGTTATTTAATTTCCAAAGAAATTGAATTTTATCATATATCTTTATATCGTGAATCTCTAATTTAATTCTGTTCTGAATCAGCATTCGGTCTAACTTAGAGAATGTTGCAATGGCACTTGAAAAGAATTTGTATTCTAAAGTCTTTGGACGGAGTATTTCATAAATGTCTGTTAAATCAAGTTGGTTGTTGAAGACTTATATGTCCCTGTTGATTTTCTGTCTAGAAATCATTTATTGAGAGGGATGCATTGAAATCTCTACCTCTTACTATTAAATCGTCTATTTCTCCTTTCAGTGTTGTCAATTTTTGTATCGTGTATTTTGAGGCTTTGTTGGTTTTCTACATATTTTTAATTATTATATCTTCTTGATATATTGACCCTCTTATTATTATGAAACATCCCATTTTCTTCAGTAATATTCCTTGTCTTAAAGTCTACTTTGCTTGATATTATTATGACCGCTCCAGCCCTCTTATAAACACTGTTTCATAATATATCATTTTCCATCTTTTAACCTCCAAACTATTTGTGACTTAGAATCTGAAGTGTGTCTCTTAAACAACAACACATTAGGCAGATCTTGCTTTTTTGTACAGTCTGACAATCTCTGGCTTTTGAGTAGGGTGTTTAGTTCACTCACGTTTATATAATTCTTGAGATCATTGGATTAAGGAGGAAATTTTGTTATTTGGTTTCTATTTGTCCAGGTTACTTTTGTGCATCTGCCCTTCCTTTGCTGACTTTTATATTAAATAAATGCTTAAGTATCCTAACTTAAGAGGAAAATCTTCTCGACATAGATCTAGGTTAAAAGCATTAGACATGAATGCAAAACCATAGTTTCTAAGAGAAAAAATAAATAAATTGGGCTTCATAGAAATTAAAATCTTTTGCTTTGTGAAATACCTTTTTTAAAGGATGAAAAGAGAGATTACAAACTGGGAGAAAACATTTGCAAACTACATATAACAAAGAACTTATATCCAGACTATATAAAGATATCTCAAAACTCAACAGTATAAAAACAATCTAATTAGAAAATGGACAAAAGACACAAACACACATTTCACCAAGGAGAAATTGATGACAAAAAAACACACAAAAGATGTTCAGTAGCCATTAGGGGAATGCAAAGTAAAAACACAACAAAGTACTACACACCAGTTAGAATAAATAGCTAAACCAAAAAGTATTAACACCAAATGCTGATAAAGAGGCTGAGAAACTGGATCTTCTATACAAAGCTGGAAGGAATGTAAAATGGTATAGTAGTCTCAAAAACAGTTTGCCATTTTCTTATAAAACTAAATGTTTACTTATCATACAACCCAGAAACTTTTGGGCATTTATCCCAGAGAAATAGAAACTTATGTTCATATAGTAACTTGTATACAGTGTTTATAGTGTACATGAATCTTTACTTTTAACAGCCCAGTGCTGGAAACAATGCAAGTATCCTGCAACAGGTGAGTGGTTAAACAATCTCTGAAACAATCACACAATGGAAAACTACTCAGTAATAAAATGGAACAAACTATTGATATATCCAACAATATGGGTGGATCTTAAGGGCATTGGGCTTAGTTGGGGGGAAAGGCAGTTTTGAAAAGTAACATACTATATGATGTCATTTATGTGATATCCTCGAGCTGCCAGCACAGAGCCCGATGCGGGGCTCGAACCCACGAACTGTGAGATCATGACCTGAGCCGAAGTCGGCTGCTTAACCGACTGAGCCACCCAGGCGCCCCATGTGATATCCTAGAAATGATAAGTGAGTTGGAGATGGAGTAGTGATCTCCATTGAATGAGGATGGGATGGGGGCTGGGTTTGGCTACAAAGGTGTAGCACACAAGAGTTCTTTATGGTGTTAAAATAGTCCTGCACTCTTATGTATTCTGATTGTGATGGTGGTTACACAGACTTATACTTGAAATCAGACTGCATAGAACTACACACACACATGTGCGCGCACACACAAATACATGTAAATACACACAAATATAGATTGAATACAGTCTGTAGTCTAGTTAACAGTATTGCCAGGTCAATTTCCTGGTTTCCTGTCTTATGCTAGTTGTATGCAATGTCACCACTGGGAGAAGCTTGTTGAAGGGTATAAGAGCCACTATGTACTATTTTCACACCTTCTCGGGAGTCTAAATCAATTCAAAATAAAAAGTCAAAAACAAAACACACAAAACACACACTCACATGGATACAAAAAATGTCTAGTCCAATACATTATTCTATACCTCAATTTTCATCTAATTTTCATCTTGGAATATTTCTTCTGGATTGCTCAGCTGATCTCATCCTCCATCAGAGTCAAAGTTGGGGGTGGGGTGGGCTGGGGGAACATAGTAAGGAAGAAAGCAGGATGGGAAGAGGACAGGCCATTCCTATTTAATTGGTGTTACTGCATTCGGATGGCCTGTTCTGCAGGCCTGGCAGGCATTTGGAAGTGGGTGCTCACCCACGTTCAGGAGTTCTTCAGAGACTCCCCTGTTGGACCTTCAGACCACAACTGCCTGAGTAGAGGCAGGAGGGCCTCTTCACTGGCTGGTCAGCCCAGTCTCCTCTTTGCCTCTGTGCCTACTGGTACACCCTATGACTTCTGAATGCTGACCCCTGGCAGGTCATTCCTTGTGAAGACTCTCTTGAAGCAATCCTATGCCAACACACTCTGTGGTTTCTGCCTCTGGTAACTGGGACTCCCATACCTTTGAACCGCTGACAAAAATGGGTGAAGTTACTGCACAAAGAAAGTGTCAACTGTGTGCCCACAGGCCACTCAATCTTTCTCATAAGTGAGTTGGTGATCAGTTCTGTGTGTGCTCCTTCACTCTGATCTTCTCAGAGGGCTCATAACAACATGAATTTCAAATGTCACCAGTATCTTAGCAAACATGCATATCGCTTCTGATATCACTGCATTTGATTCTAAAAACAAAACCCAAAGGCTGGTTGAATTAGTGTTAACTACAACTTCTCTGATTTGTTTCTCATACCTCATAGGGAAATAGGCCAATATCTTGAATTTATATTGGGGTGGATTTTTTTGTTTTTGTCACAAGTAGACACTGTTTATTTTTTTTTTATTTCAAGTTTTTCTTCAAATTCAAGTTAGTTAATATATATGGTGAAATTGGTTTCAAGAGTAGAATTTAGTGATTCATCACTTACATATAAACACCCAGTGCTCATCACAGAAAGTGCCCTCCTTAATACCCATCATTTGTACTATAAGTCAGGCCACCAATCCTGAAATTCATTTCTGGGCCATGATAACACTACAGTTTAGCAACCAATTACACACACACACACACACACACACACACACACAAATTAACCTTCACCAGACAAGCTTCTTCACAAGCACAGATCTCTGCAGAGCCCGGAGACTGCATGGAACCCTGCAGCCAGAGCAACACTCTGTAAAATGACACACTAATAAGAAAAAAAGGGGGGGTGGGGTGGTTTACAGCAAATGATTCAGCAGAGCTTGAGGGAGCTAACAGGCAGAATCCTAAATTGGATATGTCACATTTTGGCAATAACAGCCACTTGTGATTAGTGTGAAACAAGGCGCTAACAGGCTAAAGGGCCCACAAGACGCCAAAATAAGTGGAAAACAAATGAACCTCCAACAAAGGATGAAAATGAAGACAACTCAATCATTGCAGGCTTCCTGGTCTCTCTGCAACTCCACCGCCCCCGGTATATGGATTTGGACTCATTTCTCAACCTTCACACTGTGCTGTCTTTCTGTCCCCTCAAGCCCACCTCCTGCCCCTACACTGGGTCTCGTCCTCACAAGCCTGGTCTCTCTGTGCTCTGTCCACTACCTCTGATTTCTCCTGCACAAATCACCAAACCTTCCTCACCCACTGTTTTCACCTCTTCACTCCTGGGATCAAGAACTTATTGCTTTAAGGTCGCTACCTAGCTCTTACAAACTCTTTGACTCAATGTTGGGAGTAAAAACAAATTCCCTTTCCAAGAATGGCCCTTTATGTTAAGACACAGACTCATACAGTCTGTGTCTTAACATAAGGAGAATACAAGACAACACAAGCACATTTTCATGCTGGTCTGGCATTTCTGAAGACCCGGTCAGGGAGAAATGCAAGATCCCCAGCCAGAGAGTCTGTGGATCTCAGGTTCTCACCATGCCTGGCGAGATGCAGCTCATGCTGACAGTGCACAAGGCCATAGGCATGGTTCTGACCAACTGAGTCTTCTATTAATGACAGATAATCCAATCCTTAGGGCTACCTGAAATATAATGTAACCCATGCATGATTTTACATTTTCTAGTGGCCACATTTTTAAAAAGTAAAAAGAAACAGGTAAAATTAATTTTAATGATAACATTTTATTTAACCCAAAATAGCCTCAATATTACTCTTTCAAGATGTAACCAATACAAAACAATTATTAATAAATTATTTTACATTTTTGTAGTACTAAGTGTATTTTAGATCTGCTGCATCTGAAATGTTCAGATGAGCTCCCTATCAGTTCTCAAGAGCCACCACTCCCAATGACACCAGTAATTTGGGGACAAATTTCAAGTTGACAATAGTTTATTAAAATTTCCAAAAATACTTATAGAAAATAAAGGTGTTTCTTATGAGAAATTCTAAAGGTTTCCATGACAGCAATCTTTACTCATTCTTCCAACTTCACTGCCACTTTTTTTTTAAGTGTTATTTTCTAAAGAGAACTCAGTTCAAGCCAAATAATACTTTGATTTCATTTAAGGGTCAAAAGAACACTGACAAATGATTTTTTTATCAATAGTAAACTAAGATTTGAACCCAAATGTAGCAATATATTGTAGGTCAATTATCTTTATATGCTCTTACCTCTGATTCATTCCTATTGTCAGTTCTTTCTTACTCAGACCATACTCTGGACCCTAGAAAAATTTGAAAAGATATAAAATTTAAAAAAAAATGTGTAAAATACCCAGCTTGGTCCTTGGCTCATGATAAAATGGTAGAGAAGACACACCTGTGTTCATAGCAGCATAATTCGCAGTTGCCAAAACATGGAAGCAAACCACGAGTCCAACAACAATGAATGGATAAACAAAATGTGATATGTATGTCCAAAGGAATGTTATTCAGCCTTGAACAGTGAGGAAATTCTGACACATGCTGTGACATGAAGGAAGCTTGCAGACATTTTGCTAAGTGAAGTAAGCCAGTCACAAAAGGACAAATACTGTTTGATTCCACTTACATGAAAACCCTAAAGGAGTCAGATTCCTAGAGACAGAAATTAGAATGGTAGTTGCCAGGAATGGAGGGATGGGAGAATGGGAGGTTACTGTTTAATAAGGACAAAGTTTCACTTTTGCGAAATAAAAAGACTTCTGCAGGTGACTTGATGGTGAAGGTTGCACAACCGTGTCTATAAACTTAATGCCGCTGAACTTACTTAAAAATGGTTTAAAAGGAAGGGGCGCCTGGGTGGCTCTGTCAATTAACTGTCTGACTCTTGATTTCAGCTCAGGTCATGATCTTGCAGTTTGTGAATTTGACTCCCACGTCGGGCATTGCGCTGACAGTGTAGAGCCTGCTTGGGATTCAGTCCCTCCCTCTCTCTCTGCCTTTCCCCCTGCTTATGTGCTTTCTCCCTTTCGAAATAAATGAACTTTTAAAAAATGATTAAAAAGGTAGATTTTATGGCATGTGTATTTTAGCACAATCTAAAAAATGGTAGAGAAGAAAATCCCATCCCCCTAATGAAGATTTTCCTACCTAAACACTGACAGTGCCCAACTATATGCAACATTTTCTCTGTGGATTTCTGGGCATTCTCATAAAGAACAGAATGTTTGTATATTCTCAAGTTTTACTTTATCCTATGGTTTCAGCCGCATTCCCCCAAAGAGTTTTGGCCTGCCTGGTAACTGATAACCTATACAATGTGACCATTAGTTTCTCTTTCTTCCTCCTAATACTGTTTCTCTAATAGGGCCGTGAGACCCCAATCAGGAGTCTGAAGAATCAGTAAAGGCCATAAGGAATGAACGGGCTGAATAATGTTATCCAGAGTCACAGAAAATGGACTTACTCACTTTCTGGATATCTTCTGTATTGTATCTTTCCTGCAAGGTCTTGGCAATGTAAGCTATGACATCTGGGTACCTGTCCTCATCAGCATTTGGTGGATCACGCCTGCATCTACTGAAAGGTGTGTGCCCTGCCCCAGGACTGCATCCCCCACCCATGTGCACAAAGAGTGTGTGACCTCAGTTTAAGCTGTGTGGCTGTTTTTCCTGGTGTGACTGACAATACTGCCAAGCTGGGTGTGAGAAAAAGAGATCCAAATGGGACTAGAGGGCCTCCTTGGAAGCAGAGAGAGTCATAAGGCCATCTGGCAAGTTCCCATCATCTTGTACTAGGTATATGTTTTGATCCCAATTTTTGTCATTATCAGGGCCTGGAACTGACTTTTTGGTCCTAACCCAAATTTTGCCTCCACTCGGGCTCCCTGTATAAAGCCAGACTTTCTGGGGGGACAGAAATGAAAGACTGTTTAGAGTAGGAAGCAAAGGGCCCGTTAGCTATTGATTGCCCTCTTTAAAAACTGAATCAGGTGGTATTTAAAAAAAAAAAAAAGATTTTCACTGCTCTTTGAAATATTCAGTAGGTAAGCAAGGGGAAGGGGGTGCTCTTTGTATCTCTTGGTCCCCTTTTGGTTTTGTGAATAGCTTTTCTTGAAGGAAAGACAAATACCTTTTAAAAGCAAGATGAAAGCAGATTCTCACATACTAATGGAGGAAGTAAGACAAAAACTCAAAGGCAGCCATACTGCCTTTCCTGAAATCACTTAAAGAAGGAGGATTTCATTAGGACCCCCAGCAACACTTGATCCACAGAAGGGTGAATACAGGGGGAAAAACAGTTACTTGCATCTTCTGTTTTCATTAAAACTTTTTATTTTATAAACTACGCTATTTATGTAATACTTGGAGGATATAAAAATACTGATAAGCAGAAAGAAGAAAACCACCCATAATCCCACCACCCAGACAGCTATTGTCAATATTTTGATGTACAATACTATTTTAGATGGCAATAAACCAACACTCTATGTTATGTTAATTACTTTATTTTTCCAATATTTGAAAATTAAGGTATATTTGTACACCAACCACACCAGTTATTTACTGCTGCATTAAAAAGTAGCCTCAAATTTCAGCAGCTTAAAATAATAATCAACATTTATTATCTCACACAGTTCTTTAGACTCTACTACAAAGCTGTCATCACCAAGACAGTATGGTACTGGCACAAAAACAGACACATAGACCAGTGGAATAGATTAGAGAGCCCAGAACTGGACCCACAAATGTACGGCCAATTAATCTTTGACAAAAGAGGAA
>JAQQST010002150.1:0-10713 GCA_028646485.1 Cryptoprocta ferox
GGGAGTCTTTCGGGCCTGCTCTTGAAATCCAGCCAGAAAATGTTGGCTTTCATGCTATATGCTGTGCCCTGTACAGCACTCCTCTGTGTTGACATTGCACACCTGTTATTCCTCCTCAATTACTGTCAGACTCCTCTCTGTCTCTTCGGCACTTCCTGTCCTTCCTCCCTCCCTCTTGAACACTCCACCTCCCCTTGTCTTCCCCTTGGCCCTCCCTCCCACTTTCCTTCCTTCTCTCCTTCTCTTCCTCTTTTCCTCTCCATCACTGCCTCCCTCTGTCCCCATGGTCTTCTTTGAACTCTGGCCCCCTCACACATTTCCTCCCTCGGTCTCTTCCTCTCGTCCACATCTCTCTCTCTCTCTGCTTCCAAACTCACCGTGGCTCTCCATCTCTACTTGTTGGTCTTCCCCTCCACTCCTCCTCCCATCCTCTGAGACTGGAAGGACTTACCATGTAGTCTGAGGTTGTGTCGGTAATTGGTGGTGACGAGAATTGTTAGAAGTTACGTATTCAAGAAGTCAGGTGGGAGCAGGTCTCCTGGGCTGCGATTTCACCATTCTCTCCCATGGTACCCAGGCATTTGGAGGAATATAGGTTTCCAATGAATTTCGGCAAGTTCCTGGTATTCTTTGGCAAAAACTCCTACCTCTGGAACAAACTCATTGTAATCGAGTATGTCCTTAGCCTGCCTGGTAAGAGGCTACTGTGTGTTTGGGTGGTGGATGGTGCAGGGTTGAACCTGAACAATTCTTCACGGAAGGGCACAGAACTCAAACAGCTGCACCCAGTTGGATGTATTCAGGATTCACCCCAAACCTCACACGAACAACAATAGCACACAAGGAAAAGTCATACACAACCACCTCATGATTATCTACCACATATTATTTGTCCTGATATCTTGGAGCCTCACTCTGCCCCATATTTTACCACCTCCCATCTCCTTATCTCCTGTGCATGAGATCCTCATTGACCAGGCTATCTCCCATGTCTTAACTCCACATTGGGAAACTGGTCTTGGCTACTTACTGGGGGAGATTCTCTACCAGCAGTGGGTCAAGGAGACTTGACTTCATTTAACATTTTGTTAGTGCATATTTCTGAGAGAGAGAGAAAGAAATTCAAGCAGGGGAGGAGCCAAGAGAGGGAGACACAGAATCTGAGGCCATTTCTATGCCTTGAGCTGTCAGCACAGAGCCTGACGTGGAGATTGGACTCACGGAATGTGATATCATGACTTGAGCTACAGGTGGACATTTGACCCACTGCGAAGCCAGGCGCCGCCTGGAATTTGGTTTCAATTGATACGGAAAGAGGGTCACCACCAATACCAACCTTTCTGTGCTAAGAGCAAGGAACTGGAACATAGCATGTGCAGAGACAGCAGGGACCCCCTAGCTCTGAGCCTCCTCAGCGCCTGCTCATTCGTAGGACCCACTCAACACTTTGATATCCCTTGGGATTCAGCACCTCCCAGGCTGTCTTCAACTTTTAGGGCAAGGAGCAAGGGGTGACTCTTCACAGATCCCATATATAATAGGCTTGAGGGCGCTGCCTGTAGGCAGTCACTGTTGGTGACATCTGATTGAGCTCTGTCGCACTGTGTGTGTTTCTTTGTGTGTTCCCGTGAAGCACTTGGTCTTCAGCAGCCTTTTGTATCCAGAAGGAAGTGCATGGCACACAGGATGAAGCTGCACTCCTACCTGGCAATTAGGGGTACAGGGAGAGAGAAAGAGAGATGGAGGCATATGGAAGAAAGAGTAGGGGAAAGAAAATGATCAGAGAGACATGGAGAGAAAGAGGAAGAAGAAGGGACACAGAGGGAGGAGGAAGGGGAGGGAGGCCGTGTGGAGATAACAGGAGA
Organism: Cryptoprocta ferox; assembly: GCA_028646485.1. NCBI lineage: Eukaryota > Metazoa > Chordata > Mammalia > Carnivora > Eupleridae > Cryptoprocta > Cryptoprocta ferox. The sequence continues at coordinate 1,866 of JAQQST010002150.1, forward strand.
GGAAGTGTGTGTGTGTATATGTGTGTGTGAACTAGTGAATGTACCTGACACTGACTGAAGGAGTGTGTGGGGAGTGGGCAGCTTTAAGGAGGGGAGGAACGGAAGGGGTGAGTGTGGGGGTGGGTATTCCTGAGGGTGTAATGGACTGTTTCCCCAGCATTACCAACCTAATCTACGTCGGTTCCCATCCCTGCACTCCTTTCACACAGACTGCACACTCTCCCTCACGTATGGCTGGTGGTCCTAGGCACTGATATTCTCTACAAGAGCCTCTGCCTACGTAGATGTGTGCAGAGCACAGGGTAGTGGACACTGAAAACTCCCTCCCTCTGCAGCGTGTTCAGTGACTGTGTCTGATGATATCCCACAGGGAGCATATGGGAGCACCATCATGGTGGTTTTTGAACCTTGAGTTTGGGCATCCTTGTTCCTGTGCGCGCCTATCCCTATACTTGAACTTCCTCACTTTCTCAGGAAACAGATGGCCGAAGAAACTGCCCTTTCTCCCCACTTTTGTCCTTCTCCTCCCCCAATCCCCTCCTGCTTCGTTAGACCTTAGCATCCTCACATGCTGGCACCACATGTGAACGTTTCCTAGGTACAAGGTCATAGATCCAACCATTCCATGTAATTCCAGTTTGCAGGCACAGAACCCAAACACCTTAAGACAGCTGGATATATTCAGGGACTCACCCCAAATGGTTACACAAAAAATATTACACGAGCATGCTGGAGTGTTTCAAATCAGAATTGTGATGGGACGGTGTGGTAAGCTATGGCAAGAGTGACAGTGACTCAAGAGGACAGCCAAAAAGTAGAATAGTGGTAGGAGGTTTGAGGCTGGGGTTCATGGTCACGGAAAGACACTTCTCACAGGTGTAGCAGCCAGCTTTGGATGTGACGGTTTGTCATTCATACAGCCTGGCCAGACCACCTGCCTGAAGCTTCCGAGAAGACGCAAAACCTCTTTGACACCTCACTTCTTCACACTCACTGACTCAAGCTGATGCCCGTTTGATTTGGCGGCGCTATCCTGGACCTAACGTGAGCCTCTGTTTCTCCATGACGAAAGCAATTGTTCCATGGACCCCATGGGAAACATGTCAACATCCAGCCCCTGGGCTCCTCACCTGTCTCCCTCTCAGATCCCTGTCCTGGTGTCCTCTTCCTGTTGACATACTGCAGGGGATTGGGCCACAGGTCCTCAATGATTATCTGGCAGGGGAAACAGACCAGGGCTCAAGTCCATATCCCAGGAAGCTGGGGAACACACAAAAATAATCTCCCTTGCATGACACAGAATCCTCCCTCAGCAATCCTGCAAGAGCCGGAAAAGCGGTGGTCACACAACCAGTTGAAGAAGTTAATAAGCTTGCTGTTGTCATGCCTGCGTCTGTGAGCCTCTGGTTGGTAATTTGGGTACCGCTGGATGAGACTGGAATGGGATGCCCTGTATCCTAGAGAAAGATGTGTATGCGAAAAAGTGTTGGAGAAGGATTCAAGGTCATCCCTCCCCCAGCTGCTGCCCACACACGCAGTGGCCACTGACCAGCAAGAGGAAGGTTATACTCCTTAGCAATGACTTCATTATGGAAGTAGGTGTTCTTGCCAAAGAACAGCAGGATCTCCCAGCATCCCTGGGAAACTTGTGTTCCTCCACCTGCCATGGTTTAGTGGGTCAGAAATGTGAAATATGGACCCGGGAGACCTCACCCCTCCTGATTTCAGGAACACATCTCCTCTCCAATCATGGCCCTCCCACCACCGCACCCACGCATGCTGCCTCCGTCTCCCTGGCCAGACCTTCAAATCGGTCAGGTAGCGAAGCATGTCCTCATCTTGCTTACTAATCATGGCTGACATCTGAGGGTGGTTCACCAACTGCTGGATGTCAAGGAGCCTTCGAGTGCCTGGCATGAAAGAGTTAGAACCAGAGACCACATTAGGACAGCAGCCTGGCTCTATTGTCACCTGTGCTTCCCCAGGATCCCCGGGCTCTGCGTAGGCTGCTCAAGGTGCAAATGGTCCCAGGTTTCTTCACGGCTCTGTTAGGCACACACAGATGGCTGTATATGCCAGCACACCACATCGCAGGCTCATTCCTGTGTGCTGATGACTAGACAGTACACCTGTGTACACAGAGCACACACTGTGGCTTGGGCTGACCAGGCGGGCGTTCTCACCCCCTTTCCTGCACCAGAGAGCTGAGGGGGACCCAGAACAGAGCATCCCAAGCTGTTCTGTGTGGACATGTCCTGGTGGTAGTCCTCCATCTGACCTGGAGCCCCCCACTGCCCCAACCCCCAGGTGTCTTTCAGTTCCACGTGTGACATAATGCACTCCCATCCTCTGCTCCCTGGCCCTCCCCTCCCAAAAACTCACCCAGGTGCCAGGACCTCTAGATGACACCTGGTTTGCATCTGCCTGTCCTCAGGAGAGGGGGTGATCTGCCCGCTAGGCCTTGTGCTCCTCGAAATGTCACTTCCCTTACCTTCCTGTTGCTCTAGCAAATCCCCCTGAGATCCCTCCACGACTAGGATGAAGGATACAGACTTGGTCCAGAAGCCGGGGATGCCCTGGATAAGGGCACTTCTCTGTTCCAGATAATACTGTCGCCGCTGGCATATTTGGAGTGTGACCCCAACATGACCCTGGCTGGCTTGTGTATTCAGTGGCTGCAGCTCTATCTGAAGGGCCTCTAGAGCCTCCAGTGAGGTCAGGGCAGCCCTGAGCAATGACTCTAACTCGACCTTCTCCTCCTGCGTCACCTGCTCCTGTGTTCTTTCCACACACCGGGCCTCCTGGCCGTTCTGCCTCTGTTCCTCATGGTCCTCTTCCTTCGCCTCCTGTTCCTCCAATCCCGCTCCTCTTGGTTCACCCCCTACTGCTCCTTCTTCTACCTCTTCTCCACCTGCTAGAATTCCTCCTCCTCCTCCTGCTTTTCTATTCCTGTTCCTCCCACAAAGCCTCCATTTACTTCCCTTCTTGCTCCTCGTTGCCGATTCCTCCTTCTGCTCCTTCTTCCTCTCCTCCTACTCCTCCTCTTCCTTCTCTTCCTCCTCTTCCTCCTCCTCCTCATTCTTTTCCTCTGCTCCTGCTACCTCACCCACTTCCTCTCCTATTCCTCCTCCCCTGCCACCACCTCTATGGCTGCAAAGCCATCACCACCACCTGTATATCCTGGTGCTCCTGCTCCTCCTCTTCTCTCAAGCCATCTCCATCTCCTCCCCATGCTCTTCTTCCTACTTTTCCAGCTCCTTCTTCTCCTCCTGTTCCACCTGCCCCTACTGATCTATTGCTCCTGCTCCTCCTGCCGACTCTCTTTCTTATCAACGTCCTCACCCTACTTCTGCTCTGATGCTCCTGCACTTCCTGTTCCTCCTCCTCCCTGTCCCCTAGCCCCTCCTAATCCTCACTGTCTTTCTCTTGCACCACGTTTTCCCCTTCCCGCTTCCACTGGTCATCTACCTCATTACCATGCATGTCTACTTGCGGGACCACGTCCTCAGTCTCGTCGATGACCAGGCCCAACTGCTCGTCCACTGCCACTATGTCCTCCACTGGCGGCACCAAATTCTCCCTGGGGCCGGACATCTCTGTCTGAGGTAGGGCCTTGCGTGGCCCCACAGTTTGTTCGGATGTGGCCTGCAAAATTTCCGTCTGGGACGCCTCCACTCTCTCTTCAGGACCAGTGTCTGTGCAGGGCCTGTCTCTTGACCTTCCCCTTCCATGACGAAGGAAGCACAGAGCGACTGGGCCTACCCACTGTTTCTGATACACAACAAGCTTCACATTGGCCCTGGTCCCAGACCTGAGCTCCGGCAGCTAAAAAGGAGATGTACGAGGTGAGAGCAGTGGCCTCGCTCAACTGACCCAGTTATGAAGTGAGAGGCTGTAAGTGAGAGCCCTTCCCTTCTTAACCATCCCGGTTATCAATGGAGAGACTGTACGTGAAAGCACATCCCATCCACACCAGATCCGGATATGAAGGTGGAGGCTGTGCGTGACAGCACATGCCGTCCACACCAGACCTGGATATGAAGGGAGAGGCTGGAAGTAAAAGCACACCCGTCCACACCAGACCTGGATATGAAGGGAGAAGCTGTAAGTGAACGCACATCCCATCCACACCAGACCCGGATATGAAGGAAGAGGGTGTAATGAATGTACATCCCGTCCACCCCAGACCCGGATATGAAGGGAGAGGCTGTATGTGAAAGCACACCCCTTCCACACCACACAGGGATATGAAAGGAGAGGCGCACGTGAAAGCAAATGCCGTCCACACCAGACACGGATATGAAGGGAGAGGCTGTAAGTGAAGGCACATCCCTTCCACAACAGACCCGGATATGAAGGAAGAGGATGTAAGTGAAAGCACATCCCTTCCACACCAGATCTGGATATGAAGGGAGAGGCTGCACGTGAAAGCACATCCCTTCCACACCAAATCAGGATATCTAGGTAGAGGCTGTAACGGAAGGCACAAACCATCCACACGAGACTCAAATATGAAGGGAGATGCAGTACGTGAAAGCACATCCCTTCAACACCAGACCTGGATATGAAAGGAGAGGGTGTCATGAAAGTACATCCCGTTCATACCATACCGGGATATGAAGGGAGAGGCTGTACGTGAAAGCAAATCCCCTCCACGCCAGACCCAGATATCTATGAGAGGGTGTAAGTGAACGCACATCACCTCCACACAAGACCCGGATATATAGGGAGAGGCTGTAATTGAAAGCACATCCCATCCACAAGAGACTCAAATATGAAGGGAGAGTCTCTACATGAAAGCACATCCCTTCCACACCAGACCTGGATATGAAGGGAGAGTGTGTAAGTGAAAGCACATCTCATCCATACCAGAACCGTATATGAAGGGAGATGCTGTACGTGAAAGCACATCCCTTCCACACCAGACCCGGATATGAAGAGAGAGGCTGTACGTAAATGCACATCCCGTCAACACCAGACCTGGATATGAAGGGAGAGGCTGTACGTGAAAGCACATGCCATCCACACCAGACACGGATATGAAGGGAGAGGCTGTAAGTGAAGGCACATCCCTTCCACACCAGATCTGGATATGAAGGGAGAGGCTGTACGTGAAAGCACATCCGTCCAACCCAGACACGGATATGAAGGGAGTGGTTGTATGTGAAAGGATATCACGTCCACACCAGACCCGGATATGAAGGGAGAGGCTGTATGTGAAAGCATATCCCGTCCACACCAGACTCGGATATGAAGGGAGAGGCTGTACGTGAAAACATATCCCATCCACACCGACCCGGAATGAAGTGAGAGGCTGTACGTGAAAGCACATCCCTCCAAACAGACCTGGATATGAAGAGAGAGGCTGTACGTGAAAGCACATCCTGTCTAACCCAGACCGGAGATGAAGGGAGAGGCTGTAAGTGAAAGCACATCCCGTCCACACCAGACCTGGATATGAAGCGAGAGAGTGTAAGTGAAAGCACATCCTGTCCACACCAGTCCCGGAAATGAAGGGAGAGGCTGTACGTGAATACACATCCCGTCCACACCAGTCCCAGATATGAAGTGAGTGGCTGTACGTGGAACCATATCCCTTCCACACCAAACCTGGATATGAAGGGAGAGGCTGTCGTGAAAGTACAACCCATCCACACCAGACCCGAATATGAAGGAAGAATGTGTAAGTGAAAGCACATCCCTTCCACACCAGACCCATATATGAAGGGAGAGGCTGTACGTGAAAGCACATCCCATCTACACCAGAACGGGTATGAGGTGAGAGGCTGTACGTGAAAGGACATCCCGTCGACACCAGACCCGATTATGATGGGAGAGGATGTAAGTGAAAGCACATCCCGTCCCCACCAGATCCGGATATGAAGGGAGAGGCTGTAAGTGAAAGCACATCCCTACCACAACAGACCCGGATATGAGAGGAGAGTGTGTAAGTGAAAGCATATCCTGTCCACTTGGGCAGAGTGAGGCTCCCATCCATTTCAACTAATGTTGAATTGTAGATTAAACCATGAAGTGTTTGTGTGTGGCCGGCTTCTGTGATATTCTCTGTGTAAGGGTTTGTGGTGAGTCCCTGTATACATGCCTCTGTGTGTAAGTGTTTGACTTCTGTGCCTGAAGATTGGATTTCCTTGGGAGGGCTGGACCTTGTACAAATGGCTGGGTCATGTCTGTGACTGCATGTGAGAATGCCAAGGACCACATAAGCAAGAGAGGAGTTCAGGAGAACAAGAAAGAAACAGACAGAACGGCCAACCGGAGCATCATGTTTTTCATCGGATAACGAGGAAGGTGGAGGCAATTGAGAGGCCAACAGAGGCCAGACAAATCCAAGAATCAGTGTTGGGGGATGTCTGTGACAGTCGTCCCACAGTTCAAATTATGGGATGTCCTCAGACGTATTCAGTGCACAGGTCACAAAGGGAGGGAGTTCTCGGTATTCATTACCCTGTGCTCTGCACACATCTACGAATGAAGAGGTCTCTGGTAGAGGAGAAAAAAAGAGAAACTTTCACGACCAGCCATGTTTGAGGGAGTGTGGACAGGCATCTGAAGAGAGTGCAGCAGTGGGACCAGAGGGAGAGTGGGTGGTGGGTAAGACGCATGACGATCCGGTTGAGGCAGAGGTGAAAGTGATCAAGTACAAAGTGCTGTGGAAAGAGCCCACTACACCCTCATGCTTATCCACGCACATCCGCCAGGCTTCTGTTTCCCATTCCATCACGCGGGCCTCCCCGCTCTCCTTCACTGAAACAAACACACACAGAGACACACACACCCTCCAGCAGAAGTCACAGTATGATAGTCTTTTGAGAACTCTGTTTCTGTAATGACCCTGGAATAAGAATGGGTTACCAATATTGCAAACCGACATGAGGGAGGGCACGGTTTTGGGGGACTGTTAAAGGCCAGGAACAGGCGACTCACTTCCTTGTGCTCTCTGCCCTCTCATCCCCTGGCATGGTGTGTCTGGGGCTGATATTCCTCTGTGCACACAAGCGTAACGCTGTGCCAGGACGCCTGACAGTGAAGTCCACCATGTAAACACCAAAAAGAGGCACTCATATTCTGAACATCACCCCAGGCAGCCTGTGTGTCCCCCTTGTCTTGGGGACTTGACACAGGCCGCTTCAACCCCACAGGCACGTACCAACTGCTGTGCCCTTTGCTTTCTGTGCAGAAGCTTTCTTGTGACCAGACTGAGCACTTACGACAAGCCTCCCTGGGAAGAGTTGTGCACTGGAGGTGCTCCTCCCTGAGTGTGCAGCAGTCGTCAGACATGCCTCTGCCTAGGGTCGGGGCCAAAGACCCACTGTGCTAACAGTGCAGTAGATACGGTTCCGGGTTTCCCCTAGGAGGCTCTCCTCCTCCTCCCACTAACATGGCTCTCAGGGAAACAGGTCTAGGAGTGAGGCCGCAATACTAACCTCCCTGCCCCCGCACCACCCCAGCACTCGAGGCTCCCCACCGAAGGTCTCCTCAGGGGAAGAGCCCCTCCCCAGAGGAGGTTTGCCCAGTGTAAATCCGTGGAGGTTTGGTCGCCTTAACGTTGCTGTGAATATGGTCTCCTGCGTGTCAGGTTGGGGATGTGAGGATCTGGATGAGCGAGCCTGGCCCTTCCAGGGCAGAGGCACTGCTCTCTCTCATTACTGTTTCCCCACCCACTGGGGAAGCACGTCTTCGAAGTCTCTGGCTCAGGAATCCCTTGGGACCCCACAGAGGCTTCCACATGCTGGCACCTGACATTGGTTGTGTTTGTCTGTGAATGGATGACCTAAGGACTTCTGCTGTGGGATCATGGCCTCAGGGACCTCAGCCTGGGCCATTTCAGGGTACGGCAGCACCTTCCTCTACACAGACCATCATCAGGAATGTCTTGCTTAGGATGCAGTGTTTGGAACAGTGGTGGTCATAGGGTCACTCACCTCCCAGCCACGCACACACACACACATTCTCTATCTCTCTCACCTCTCTCTGATGATTGCCTAGGAGCTGAGGCAGCTGGGTGCATAGTGGTACCTGCTGTTTCTACACATGCCATGATCTAGTTCCTTCCTTTATGCACAGGAAGGTTGGTATTGCTGGTGGCTCTCTTTCCTTATGCAAGGCTCCTTTATGCAAGGCATATACTGAATCGCCTCCGTTCTCAGCCACGATTGGTTATCAGCACAAAGAAGTGTGTCCTGTGAGAGGTGAAAGCAAATATGGGTTGTGGGTAGTCGCGAGGCCTGGGAGCAGGATGTCCAAAGGAGAATGCATGAATGCCAGGACCCAACCTGTGTTTCTGGGAGTGTTAGGGGGTGCCTGTGGGTGCTTTTTTCTGAGACCTAGTGTTTAGGCTGGCAATGGGCACATTTATTTTCCATGTGCCTGTGTTGGCCTGAGTGAGTCTGTGTAATCAATTGGACAGAGGAGGAGAGAGATTGGGTGCTTGTAATCTGGTGCTTATGGGAGATGTTCACGTGCCAAAGTCCAGAGAGTGCAGTCCCTTCATTTCTGAGGTCAGCATAGACTACGCAGCTTTCAGGATGAGAGGAACAGCAGGACGTTGGCTGGCACTGTTCCTCACATCATAGAGGTGCCTGGGGCAGGTAGGGATTGGAACATCCATGGTCCAGTGTCTGCGCGGGCCCCAGACTCTTGACCGTCCCTTTCCAGGACGAATGCAGCACAAGGTGGCCGGGCCTCACCACTGTATCCAATTCACGATGTGCTCAACATTGGCCTTGGTCCCAGACCTAGGCAACAAATGCTAAGAAGGGAGAGGGAAGAAGTGAAAGCACTGGCCTTCCTCAAGAGATCCAGTAATGAATGGAGATGCTGTAAGTGA
>JAQQST010002151.1:0-10709 GCA_028646485.1 Cryptoprocta ferox
TCCTACTCGACACATCCTCAAAGGCAAGGGAATCAAGAGCAAAAATGAACTATTGGGACTTTATCAAGGTAAAAAGCTTCTGCACTGCAAAGGAAACAACAAACCTAATAGGCAACCAACAGAATGGGAATAGATCGTTGCAAATGACATATCAGATAAAGGGCTAGTATCCAAAATCTACAAGGAACTCACCAAACTCCACACCCGAAAAACGAATAATCCCGTGAAGAAATGGGCAGAAGGCATGAATACACTTCTCCAAAGAGGACACCCAGATGGCCAACAGATAAATGAAATGATGCTCAGTGTCAGTCATCATCAGGGAAATACAAATCAAAACCATACTGACATACCACATCACACTGGTCAGAGTGGCTAAATTGAACAAATCAGGAGACTATAGGTACTGGCGAGGATGTGGAGAAACAGGTACCCTCCTTCAGTGTTGCAAGGAATGTAAACTGGTGCAGCCACCCTGGAAAACAGTGTGCAGGTTCTTTAAGAAACTAACAATAGAACTCCCCTATGACCCAGCAATAGCCCTTCTAGGGATTTACCCAAGGGATACAGGAGTGCTGATGCATAGGGGCCCATGTACCTCAATGTTCATAGTGCCACTTTCAACAATAGCCAAATCATGGAAAGAGCCTAAATGTCCATCAACTGATGAATGGATGTTTCAAGAAGATGTGGTTTATTTATACAATGGAATACTACCTGGCAATGAGAAAGAATGAATTCTGGCCATTCATGGCAATGTGGTTGGAACTCGAGGGTGTCATGCTAAGCGAAATAAGTCAGGCAGAGAAGGACAGATACCATATGTTTTCACTCAGAAGTGTAACTGGAGAAACTTAACAGAGGACCATGGGGTAGGGGAAGGGGAGGGAATAGTAGGGAGAGGGAGGGAGTGAAATCATGAGATTACTGAATACTTAAAACAAACTGAGAGCTAAAGGGGGAGAGATGAAGAGGAAGGGGGTTGATGGACAAGGAGGAGGGCAGTTGTGGGGAAGAGCACTGGGTGTTACATGGAAACCAACTTGACAATAAAGTATAAAAAAAAATTTGACTTCATTTCATTATCAACCAGGACCTACTTAACCCTTTATAAGGCGCTTTTATTTTTGATGGGAAGATATGCTAGTTTTTAATTTTACATTTTAATGTGAATGTATTTTGCAATTTACCTACTAGGAATGGTGTAGGCTGCCATATGAAGGGTGATTTACTTAATAATCCTTTCAGTCTAAAATTATTAATATTATTTTCTAAATTTATTTATTTAATTTCAAGTTAGTTAACATACAGTATAGTACTAGTTTCAGGAATAAAACCAAGTGATTTATCACTTGTACATTAGCACCAAGTGTTCATCCCATGTGCCCTCCTTAAAGCCCATAACCCCTTGACTCCATCCCCTATACACCTCCCCTTCAGCAACCCTCAGTTTGTTCTCTGTATTTAAGAGTCTCTTATGGTCTGCCTCCCTCTCTGTTTTTATATATTTTTCCTTTTTTCCCCTATGTTCATTTTTTGCCTGATTTATGAAGAAAAATTATATTATATTTGTCATTCTCTGACTGACTTATTTTGCTTAGCATAATACATTCTAGCTCCACTGACATCATCCTAGCTCCATTGACATCATTGCAAATGGCAAGTTTTCATTCGTTTTGATGGCTGAGTAATATTCCACTGTATATGTACATGACCTCTTCTTTATCCATTCGTCAATCTATGGATATTTGGGCTCTTTCCATAATTTGGCTATTGTTTATAGTGCTGCTATAAACATTGGGGTTCATGTACCCTTCGAATCAGTACGTATGTATCCTTTGGATAAATACCTAGTAGTGAAATTGCTGTGCGTTGCAGGGTAGTTCTACTTGTAATATTTTGGAGGGACCTCCATATTGTTCTCCAAAGTGGCTGCACCAGTTTGCATTTCCAACAATAGTGCAAAAGTGTTCCCCATTCTCTGCATCCTCAGCAACATCTGTTCTTTCCTGAGTTGTTAACTTTACCCATTCTGACAGTGTGAGGTAGTATATCATTGTGTTTTTGATTTGTATTTCTCAGATGATGAGTTATACTGAGCACCTGTTCATGTATCTGTTAGCCATCTGGATGTCTTCTTTGGAAAAGTGTCTATTCATGTTTTCTGCCCATTTCTTCACTGGATTATTTGTTTTTTGGGTGTTGAGTTTAGTATGTTCTTTATAGATTTTTGATACAATACCTTTATCCAATATGTCATTTACAAATATCTTCTCTCATTCAGTTGATTGCTGTTTAGTGTTGTTGTGTCCTTCCTTCACTGTGCAGAATCATTTTATCTTCAGTGGTCCCAATGGTTCATTTTTTGCTTTTATTTCCCTTGCCTCTGGAGACATGTCTAGTAAGAAGTTGCCACGGCTGAGACCAAAGAGGTTGCTGCCTGTTGTCTCCTGTAGGATTCAGTTGGTTTCTTGTCTCACATTTAGGTCTTTCATTCATTTTGAATTTATTTTTATGTATGGTGTAAGAAAGTGGTCCAATTTTATTCTTCTGCCATGTCACTGTCGAGTTTTCCCAGCACCATTTGCTGAAGAGACTGTCTTTTGTCCATTGGATACTCTTTTCAATGATTACATTTGCCAAAGATTAGTGGGACATAACATTCGTGGGTCAATTTTTGGGTTCTCTATTCTGTTCTACTGATCTGTTTTTCCATTGATCAGTTCCACTGTGTCTGTTTTTGTGCCAGTATCATACTGTCTTGATATTACAGGTTTGTAATACAGGTTAAAGTCTGGAGCTATGATGCCTCCAGCTTTGGTTTTCTTTTTCAACATTACTTTGGCTATTCAGGGTCTTTTGTGGTTCCATACACATTTTAGGATGGTTTGTTCTAGCTCTATGAAGAATGCTGGTAGTATCTGGATGGGGATTACACTGAATGCGTAGATTGCTTTGGGTGTATAGACATTTTAATAGTATTTGTTCTTCCAATCCATGAGTATGGAATATTTTTACATTTATTTGCGTCTTCTTCAATTTCTTTCATAAGCTTTCTATAGTTTTCAGGATACAGATATTTTACCTCTTTGGTTAGGTTTATTCCTAGATATTTTATGGTTCTTGGTGCAACTGTAAATGGGATTGATTCCTTGACTTCTCTTTCTGCTACTTCATTATTGGTGTGTAGAAATGCAACCAATTTCGGTAGTTTGATTTCATATCCTGCGACCTTGCTCAATTCATGTATCAGTTCTGAAGTTTTTTGGTGGAGTCTTTTGGGTTTCCCATGTAGTGTATAGTGTCATCTGTGAAGACTGAAAGTTTGACTTTCTCCTTGCTGATTTTAGATTACTTTTATTTCTTTTGCTGTCTGATTGCTGAGGCTAGGACTTCCAGTACTATGTTGAACAATAGTTGTAAGAGTGGACATCCCTGTCATGTTACTGACTTTAGGGGGAAAGTTTTTCCCCAATGAGAATGATATTAGCTGTGGGCTTTTCATAAATGACATTTATAATGTTGAGGTATGTTCTTTCAATCTCTACTTTCTTGATGGTTTTTATCAAGAAAGGACGTTGTATTTTTTTCAATTTTGTAAATGTACCTATTGACAGGATCATATGATTCTTATCCTTTCTTTTATTAATGTGGTGTATCATATTGATTGATTTGCTAATATTGAACCAGCCCTGCAGCCCAGCAATGAATCCCACTTGATCATGGTGAATAATTCTTTTAATCTACTGACTATTGAATTCGATTTGCTAGTATCTGGGTAAGAATTTTTGCATCAAGCTTCATCAGGGACATTTGCCTGTAATTCCCTTTTTTAGTGGGGTCTTTGTGTGGTTTTGGAATCAATGTAATGATAGCTTCACAGAATGTTTGGAAGCTTTCCTTCCATTTCTATTTTGGGAACAGTTTTAGAAGAATAGGTATTAACTCTGCTTTAAATGTCTGGTAGAATTCCCCTGGGAAGCCATCTGGTCCAGGACTCTATTATTTTGCGAGACTGTTGATAACTGATTCAGCTCTTTGGCTGTTTATGGGCCTTTTCAAATTTTCTATTTCTTCCTGTTTCAGTTTTGGTAGTGTGTAAGTGTTTAGGAATTTGTCCATTTCTTCCAGATTGTCCAGTGTGTTGGCTTATAATTTTTCATAGTATTCTCTTATAAGTGATTATATTTCTGTGTTATTAGTTGTGATCTCTCCTCTTTCATTCATGATTTTAATGTATTTGGATCCTTTCTCTTTTCTTTTTGATCAGTCTGTCTAACAGTTTATCAATTTTGTTTGTTCTCTCAAAGAACCAGCATTTAGTTTCCTTGATCTGTTCTACTGTGGGTTTTTGGTTTGTTTGTTTGTTTGTTTCTGTATCATTTATTTCTGCTCTAATCTTTATTATTTCCCTTCTTCTGCTGGCTTTAAGCTTTATTTGCTGCTCCTTGTCTAGCTCCTTTAGGTAATCTCTATTCTTTCTGAAATTGTCCTTGCAGCATCAAAACTATTAACAAGGCCAACAAATCCAACCACTTACTTTTTTAACCTCAACCCACTTGTTATGTCTTTATAATTTTAGATTGTTGACTAACCCTTTCTTCCTGAAGTTTTCTTCTCCATAGGTTTTCTAAACACGGCTTTAGCATGATTCCCCCACTCAGCTTCTCTAACTCTTCCTTCTCTAGCAACTCTTATTTCTATACTCAAATGCGGTGTTCACCAAAGTTCTTTCCTTGGCCTTCTTACTTTCTTACACTCTCTTCCACAGTGATCTTTTTTAATGTCATAGTTTTAATTATTTCCTTTGTGAGGGTATGCAACAATAGGTAATTATTAATAAACATGCAAACACCACATGTTCATCTATTAGGCAACTTTAGCTATATACTCAATTTACACTTCAAATTAGAGAGGTTCAAAAATAGTTTCTTCCAAAATAGTATCCTTCCTCTGAAATTACTACTTTCTCACTTTAAAAAATGGCATCACTATTTAGCCAGTTGATTTTTTCTTCTCCACAAAAATCCAGTACTATTGAGTTATTTTTCCAAATATCAGTCGCATCATTCCTAGTTTCAGTTCTTTTTGCTCAAATTCTTGTGATAGTCTAATAATTAGTTCCTCCTACTTCACTTTTTTTTCCTGCAACCACTTCATTCATATCTATCACATCAATCTTCTCAAAACCACTTCTTATAAAATTTTTCTGCTATTAAAAATTTATCAATGGCTCTCCTAATGCCTTTAAATAAAATCTAAACTCCTTAAAATGGCACTCAACACTGTTCTTGATACGGTTTAAACTTTCATTTTTAGTGAAATTTCTATCAATTAGCATACCCTATGTTTTGCCAAGATGGACTACTCATGGCTTCTCAAAATTACTCTTCTTCTTTCACCTTGTATCTTGATATAATTTATTTGTTCTACCTTAAATTCTAACTTATTGTCTTCCTCCTAACATATTGAGTCCTTATAGGCTATACTAAGATTTCCATCTACTGGAATCCCAACAAGGAAATCTATCACTTCTGTGAAATTTCCTGAGCTGAAAGCTAGAATTTGTCCCTACCTTCCCTGAACTAGCAAAGTATTTTATGTACTTTATTTCAGAGTTAATTTTTATTACTGAGGATACTGACAAATGAAAACAAATAGTAAGAGGCAAACCAAATGGTTAATGGATGCCTCATGTCCTTAAAAGAGTGTTTATAAACTTTTTGCAACCACTTACAGAATATTACATAGTAGCTTACCATGATCTTTTTATAACAAAATAAATTTACAGGGGCATCTGGGTGGGTCAGTCAGTTAAGCATGGCTCAGGTCACCATCTCACAGTTCGTGAGTTTGGACCAGTCATTGGGCTCTATGCACAGAGTCTGCTTGGGATTCTATGTCTCCCCCTCTCTCTGCCCCTTCTCCACTCATGCTTGCTCGCTCTCTCTCTCAAAAATAAAGAAAAATACACATTATTTTTAAAAACCTAAATTTACAGTAGAGTATTGGTAGCACTCTGTATATTACCTAAAATGCTAAAATACTTATCTACTTATATGTTTAGTCTTGTAAAAGGCTGCCAATATCACATTAATTACAATTAGGATTGGGATGGGGCTATGGCAGGGAAAGGCTTAGTTAAAAGCACATATACAGAATTTGGAATTACCATAAAATCACAGCCAATAAACCAATAAACATTTAACACATACATTTAAATATTTTTTATGTTTTATTTGTGGGGGAGAGGGAGGGAGAGAGAACAAGCAGAAGAGAGGCAGCGAGAAATGGAGACATAGAATCCATGACGCAGGCTCCAGGCTCTGAGCTGTCAGCACAGAGTCGGACATGGGGCTCGAACCCATGAACCACAGAAGTCATGACCTGAGCCGAAGTCGGACACTTAACTGACTGAGACACCCAGGGGCCCCTTAACGCATATATTTAACACATACATATAAGTAACCTCACCACCACCAGTTTACTAGGTGTACAGTAGATGCTGGGTTAAAGCATGGGGTAGTGAAAAAAGGACAAAGAGAAATATAATCCTGTCATAGGGTTGCTAAATCATTGTTCTGAGAAGCTATGAATATACTAGTCTTTAAATATTAATAATAACAACTAATACCAAAACAATCATCTTTCTTTTCCATATCTTAAAACAGTAATATGATCATATATTTTTTGGGCACCATTCTCAGAGAAAGCCCTAAACATATCCAGGCCTTTACATTAAATTTGGTTGATTACTCTGCAGGATAGAGAAATACCACTTTATTGGTAGAAAACTGGAGCACATAATATTTATGTCATTGTCTAAGGAAAGAAATGTATCATTATTTTCTTATTCCCAGTTTAATGTTTTATTCAGTAGAATAAAAGCCAATTAGTAGGGTGATTTTTTTTCTTTTAAGTAGGATTTTTCACAAGTATCCCAAAAAAGGGATGTAGGAAAAATAAATAGAAAATCCCAATGAAAAATTATAGATTTTACTATGGTTTCTGAAAATGCAGTAATGAAGGCCACAGGAAAATATTATGGGAGTGGGTATGTGTGTGGAGGGGTGGAACAGAAGGAGGGGTGGAGAAAACGAAATCGGTATGACTGAGACTTTTATATCAGTGTTCTGATGTGGGTATGAATTCTGAAGCCAGATAAATCAGTACAGGACACTTGGTGATGAAATTTAATTCTGCAAAATATAAAGACATCCAAATGTACAACGTCAAGCCAGTTGGGAGGGAGTATAATCAAGGGGATAAAACACTGGAATGTACTGGGATCTTGTGTAGGTTGTAATCCGACACAAGCCATTTAATTGCTAGGTGGTATTTGACAAGTTATTGAAACCACAAGGCCTCAGGTTCTTCATTTGCAAAATAATGATGGACAGCATGACATCTAAAGTCTGTTCCAGTACTAAAATTATAGGATATAGGACTTCAATAAACAGAGTCATATCCAGCTTTGTGAATGAGGGCAGAAAATTGCACAAAGCCTATAAAGGTAGCTGTATTTGATAGTGCTATCAGATATCAGAGAATAGATGGAATTTAGACTCTAAATTCACTTGTAGTCAATTAATCAAATTTAACACAATCATCACTAAAAGAAACATTTCTCTGGTATGCTTATAAAAACAGAAGAGTCTAAGAGAAAGACTGAAGATAAATGAAGAGGAAAGAATGAGGAAGGACTCTAAAAAAATTAAAGTAAAAAAAAAACTAATAAACTAGTTATCATGGGTCATTGTTGTCTGTGGCTAAGGTACTTAGCAGCCATTTCAGAGTAAGAATAGAATTTCTTTCATGATGTTGAATAATAGAATAGCTAGAGAAGAAATTTCTCATTTTTATGGTCACATTCTAATCCAGAGTTTCCCAATTTTACCCTTCAGCTCCCTATGTCTTTAGGTGCAGGTAATTCATAGAGCAATGTGACAGCATATAGAAACTTGGAAGCACTCCATTTAATGGCATCTTCAGAATATACCTGGCAACAACTCCATCACTTGTTCTATAAAGTAGACAAATGATTCTCCAATAAACACCAAAGAAGATATGTTGTTAGTTAATTTACATAGTCATCACATACCTGGAAATTAACTGAATTTTTACATCTTTCAACTGCAACAATATTTTTAGTTAAGCTGGCACTAACCTTTGTTGTCTTGACAAATGCTTAAAATGAATTTACCAGAGCAAGGACCATCTGGCTAAAATAATTTCAGGCAAGTGTCAGCTATTTTACTGCAAATCATCAGTAGAAATGACCAAAGTCACTTGCTAAAGGGCAGCCTATGGAATGGGAGAAGATATTTGCAAACAACATATGTGATAAAGTGTTAGTATCTAAAACCTATAAAGGACGTATCAAACTCAATACCCAAAAAACAAATAACCCAGTTAAGAAATGGGCAGAAAACATGGATAGACATTTTTCCAAAGAAGACATCGAGATGACTAACAGACACGTGAAAAGATGCATAACATCACTCATTGTCAGGGAAATACAAATCAAAACCACAATGAGATACCACCTCATATCTGTCAGAATGGCTAAAATTAACAATGCAAGAAACACCAGGTGTTGGCAAGGATGTGTGGTAAGGGGAACTCTCTTGCATTGTGGGTTGGATTGCAAACTTGTGCAGCCACTCTGGAGAACAGTATGGAGGTTCCTCAAGAAACTAAAAATAGAACTACCTTATGATCCATCAACTGCACTATTACACATTTACCCAAAGGATACAAAAATACAGATTAGAAGGGGTACATGCACTCCATTGTTTATAGCGTCATTTTCAACAACCGCCAAACTATGGAAAGAGCCCAAATGTCCATAGACTGATGAATGCATAAATAAGAGGTGGTATGTATGTATGTATGTATGTGTGTGTGTGTGTGTGTATATATATCGGACTATTACTCAGCCATCAAAAAGAATGAAATCTTGCCATTTGCAATGATATCAATACAGCTAGAATGTATTATGCTATGCAAAATAAGTCAATCGAGAAAGATACCATATGATTTCACTCATATGTGGAATTTAAGAAACAAAACAAATGCACATATGGGAAGTGGGTGGGGAAAGAAATGAAAAAGAAACAAACCACAACAGACTCTTATGATATGGAAAAAAATATGGGTTGATGGGAAGGATGTGGGTGGGAGATAGGCTAGATGGGTGATAGGTACTAAGGAGGGCACTGGTGATAAGCACTAGGTTTTGCCTATAAGCAATGAATCCCTGAATTCTATTCCTGAAACCAACAATACACAGTATGTTAATTAACTAAAATTTAAATAAAACAATGGAGGAAAAAATAAATATAAATGATTAGCTATAAAATAAAAAAAAATAAATGACCAAAGTGATATGGGGGGCGGGAGGAATGGTGGGGGGTGTTAAAAAGGCAGTAATTATAACCCAAACAGTACTTTAATATAAATATAGTAATTAACCTCCCTGTAGCCTTACATTAGTGTTACAAATAATATCACTTGGCATTCAAGCCCCAGCG
Source organism: Cryptoprocta ferox (assembly GCA_028646485.1). Taxonomy (NCBI): domain Eukaryota; kingdom Metazoa; phylum Chordata; class Mammalia; order Carnivora; family Eupleridae; genus Cryptoprocta; species Cryptoprocta ferox. Next base: position 9,534 of record JAQQST010002151.1, read on the forward strand.
AATTACCATTATGGCTTCCAGCAGAATCTAGAAGGTAGTCAACATTTTACTAACAGAGAATGGAAGAATATGGTTCTTGGAAATAATTTCACTTGTTCATGAATTTCCTAAAAGCAGGACTCACAAGACTTTTGATGTTTCTTCTCCTCTTTTGATTTCACTGGTCAAATAATATTTTATATTTTCCTATAATGTCAATCAGTATAAATTATGGCACCACCTATTCTGACATCACTTAAATGCCAATATCAAATGATAGCCTTTTAGACCCTGAAGGAATAGAACAAGAAATCCAGTGTTCAAGGAAATGTAAATTATTATTTTATTCACTAGTTCCTTCTGAGACCATAATGATATGAAAGGTTGTTGGAAATTAGAAGCATTAAACCTGTTATAACTTGTTTTCAATCTACTGGAAATAGGTTCAAAATATACTGTGTGCACATGACTAGGACCATGGGTATTAAAAACATTATTTCATCCAAGTGTCCAAAACTGTAATAATGTTACTATAATCCCTTGGCTAGGCATCTCCTTCAGAGTATTCAAAATAAATACCTTCTCTCTTTCTCTCCTCCCTTCTTCTCCCTCTTCCCTAAATACATGCCAGTATAACAGGTAGCATATCCTAACTGATAAAGGCATTACTAAGTCACTGAGGTAAGGCAGCCCTAATATGGTGCCTGCAAATGGCAGGCTAAACTGTTTCATAAACATGTCCTTAACAAATGTTTTAAAGAGGTTGTACTGATTTGGAACTTTGAAATCAGGATCATTAAAAAAATAAAACAACACAATGGAATAAAGTATATGCAGTTTTACTAATAGGTCTTTTGAACCGACACATACTCTTAGAAACCTAACTTCAGAAATTGAGTTCTGAAGAATCCCACAGTAGGATAATTCATTATTTAAAATGTAAATGATCCCAGACTTTAGACTCTACTACAAAGCTGTCATCACCAAGACAGTATGGTACTGGCACAAAAACAGACACATAGACCAGTGGAATAGATTAGAGAGCCCAGAACTGGACCCACAAATGTACGGCTAATTAATCTTTGACAAAGGTGAAAAGAGTATCCAATGGCAAAAAGATAGCCTCTTTAATAGGTGGTGCTGGGAGAACTGGACGGCAATATGCAGAAGAATGAAACTGGACCACTCTCTTACACC
>JAQQST010002152.1:0-10708 GCA_028646485.1 Cryptoprocta ferox
GCTAAGCGAAATAAGTCAGGCGGAGAAGGACAGATACCATCTGTTTTCACTCACAGGTCTAACAGGAGAAACCTAACAGAGGACCATGGGGAGGGGAAGGAGAAAAAAGAGTTAGGGAGAGGGAGGGAGACAAAGCACGAGACTCTTGAATACTGAAAACAAATTGAGAGCAGAAGGGGGAGGGGGAAAGGGGAAGGGAGGTGATGGTCATGGTGGAGGACACTGTGGGGAAGAGCACTGGGTGTTATATGGAAACCAACTTGACAATAAACTATAAATTAAAAAAAAAAATTCAAGGCCAGTAATTGAACTTGTTATTTTTAGTCTTTTTTGGTTTTTGTATTCTTTTATTTTGTTTTAGAGAGAGAGAGAGAGAGCACACATGCAAGAGGGGGAGTGTGGCAGAGAAAGAGAAAGAGAGAAACTTAAGCAGGCTCCACACTCAGCTTGATGCTCTGTGCAGAGCTAGGACCCTGGGATCATGACCTGAGCCAAAATCAAGAGTCTCTGTGCTGCCAGTACAAAGCCTGCTTGGGATTCTCTCTCTCTCTCTCTCTCTCTCTCTCTCTCTCTGCCCCTCCCCCCTCTCTCTCTTTCTCTCTCTCTCTCAAAATAAATAAACCATCAATGAAGTATATGATACTGTGAGGAAAAGGCAATGTTACCTATTCTTGGCAGTATTCTGGCCAAGAATGTATAATCTTAATGTTACAAGGAAACAATTGATAAACAAGTTGAGAAATGTTTTATTTTTTAAATGGTGGCAGAGACTCTTCAAAAATATCAATGTCATAAAGGAAAAAGAAAGGCTGCAGCAATTTCACAGGTTAAAAGAGGCTAAAAATACATGCAAATGAATATAGTGCCTGCCCCTAAACTAGATCCTGTAATAGTGGAGGGGAGGGAGGAGAAATGCTATAAAGCACATTTTTACATTATTAGATCAACTGACAAAATTAGAATTGGGTATTAGAATAGATAAAATTATTATATCAATGTAATTTTATGAAATTAATAACTGTACTTGGCTATATAAGAATATCCCTATTCTTAAAAAATATACACTAAAGAATTTAGGGATAAAGAGCCATGATGTATGTAATGTACTCTCATATGGTTCAGGAAAAACAAAATTGTGTATGCATGAGAGAATGTGGGCATGAAAGAAAGAAAGAAAGAAAGAAAGAAAGAAAGAAAGAAAGAAAGAAAGAAAAAGAAAGAAAGGAAGGAAGAAAGGAAGGAAGGAAGAAAGAAAGAAAATAAAATAAATTAGATAAAAATATTAACAATGGAGAAATCTGGTTAAAGGGTGTAAAAATATTCTTTAAATTATCTTTAACTTCAGAGAAAACAAAGAGAAGCAATGTACTTATGCCTCAGATGTCAGTAGTGCCTACATAGCCATAATAATGTAAATTCTTGTATTAGTTAAGGAAAAGGCCAAGCTGTTGTAACAAAAATACCCCAAAATACAATTACTTAAATTAGATAGCTTATATTTATTCTGCTAACTATAGAGACAATTTCTTAACTCTTCCCACACCTCTATAAGTAATCCTACTTCTTTAAAGTTTCTTTGTTTGAACCATCTGCCACGAATTCTGTTTCCTGCTGGGATCTTAACTGATATAGTACTCAAGGATTTGAGGACTGGTTTGCTCACATATCTGATGATCAACATAGATGATTTCCATGCCAGAGGGGAAATAAAGAGAACAATAGAAATACATGGCATGCAATGGAGTCACAACTGTTCAAATTATTATTGGTGCAGTTTAGGATAAAATGCCAGTGAAAGACATGGATTTGAGCGATAAATGGCTATTGCATTTGATTATTTGATGACAGTAGTAATTACAAAGACTGCTTAGTCGGCTACCTGCACAGCTTAAGCACTTACAAAATACAAAAGGACCTTGAATTTCCAAATTAAGGTACAAGCAGAGAACCTAAAATTATCTATGGTGGCCATATAATAGGGTGATGGTGCACAAAGGAAAAGGAAATACAGAGCTTCTAGGTTCATTAATACCCGAGAATGCCAAATGCCATGTGATCACTACTCAAAGTGAGGCTTATGGAATTCCAGTTATCAATGAGGACTTAACCCAAGTCTTTCTCAAGTCTTTCTCATGGTAAGTTCAGTAGGTGCATACACCCATCTTGCCATTATTTTCCCACTGAGGTAATGCAAAGTTGGAACAGATATACTCATAAACTAGCTGAATCCTACCTTAGCCTCTACCTAAGAAAGAGTATTATAAAGGCTATTATGATAGCAAAGACTAACTGGATTCCCTTGGAACTGCCCCCAACCCACCAAAACAACATACTTTTCAAAATCAATACTCATCCCTAAGGAAATTACAGAAATTAGTTACACCATCAAAGACTTAAAAAACACAAGAATGATCCATCTTCATTCATTATCCTGTTTGGTCTGTGAAAGAGCCAAATGGATCTTGGATAATGACTATGGATTATCATAAACTTAGGAGAGATTCCAATTACAGCTGCTATTCAAAAACAAGGTATATTTTAGTGGAAAAGGTTAACATAGCTCATGAAACCTGGTGCAAATCTATTAATCTACTACATTTCTTTTTTTTTTTAATGTTTATTCATTTTTGAGAGAGAGACAGAGTGCAAGCAGGGGAGGGGCAGAGAGAGAGGGAGACACAGAATCTAAAGCAGGCTCCAGGCTCCGAGTTGTCAGCACAGAGCCTGACGCAGGGCTCGAACTCATGAACTGTGAGATCATGACCTGAGCGAAGTCGGGCACTTAACCGACTGAGCCATCAAGGTGCCCCAATCTATTACATTTCTTAACCCAAATGAATAAAGACAATCACAAGTAGTTCCCTTTCCCTGTCAAAGACAGTAATACAGGCTGCTACCACAGCCAGTCAGTCACAGCACATCCAGCAACTACTACAAGTAAGAAGCAGGCCACAGAGAAGGTACCTGAGGCCCACAAGCAAAACAACCTCAGGCTGAAGCAGGCCAAAGAAGCTCAGGCTAAAATTAAACAAGTTCACCTACAGAGGGAGAAAGAGTTTCAAGGCCGAGGAAGCTGCAGCTCTGGGATCCAAGTGCAGCACTGAGGTGGAGAAGACCCAGGGAATGACCGGCCTCCAGAACTACTTCCAGCAGAATAGGGATAAAGTCTTAGATAACCTCTTGGTCTGCAACATCCAACCAAAACTCCATGGAAATTGCCCCATGAATGCTTAGGAGGAAAAGAAAGAAGAGCCTGTTCCATGGATGGCATTTCAGATGCCTTCATGGAATATGAAGATAGCTTTAGCAAAGCTCAAATTATATTCTTCAAAAAAGGCACTGAATTATTGCTGTACATGATATAATAGGTTCCTTTACCTTTTGGAGGATAGCAAATCAGGCTTCTTGGTACAAACAGAGTTTATCCAAAGACTTCATCTTTTTACCTCTTATTTCACAGAAACTCAATAAGTATACATTGTGTGTTTTCCCATGCCTTTTAACTCAAGCATCATATATATCTGGCATTTTCTTTCTTAGATATAAACAATTTTTAAGAAAGAAAGGGGTTTTGGGCACTAAAATAGATACTCAGATCAATGAAACAGAATAGAGAACCCAGACATGGACCCACAAACGTATGGCCAACTAAACTTTGACAAAGCAGGAAAGAATATCCAATGGAATAAAGACAGTCTCTTCAGAAAATGGTGCTGGGAAAACTGGAGAGCGACATGCAGAAAAATAAACCTGGACCACTTTCTTATACCATACACAAAAATAAACTCATAATGAATGAAAGACCTAAATGTAAGACAGGAAACCATCAAAATCCTAGAGGAGAAAAGCAGGCAAAAACCTCTTTGACTTCAGCCGCAGCAACTTCTTACTCAACACGTCTCCAGAGGCAGGGGAAACAAACGCAAAAATGAACTATTGTGACCTCATCAAAATAAAAAGCTTCTGCACAGCGAAGGAAACGATTAGCAAAACTAAAAGGCAACTGACAGGTGGGAGAAGATATTTGCAAATGACATATAAGATACAGGGTTAGTATCCAAAATTTATAAAGAACTTATCAAACTCAACACCTAAAAACAAATAATCCAGTGAAGAAATAGGCAAAAGACATGAATAGACACTTCTCCAAAGAAGACATCCAGATGACTAACAGACACATGAAAAAATGCTCAACATCACTCATCAATGGAAAATACAGATAAAAACCACAATGAGATATCGCCTCACACGCATCAGAATGGCTAACATTAACAACTCAGGCAACAACAGGTGTTGGCGAGGATGTGGAGAAAGAGGACCTCTTTTGCACTGCTGGTAGGAATGTAAACTGGTGCAGCCACTCTGGAAAACAGTGTGAAGTTTCCTCAAAAAATTAAAAATAGAACTACCATACGACCCAGCAATTGTACTACTAGGTATTGATCCAAGGGATACAGGTGTGCTGTTTCAAAGGGGCACATGCACCCCAAAGTTTATAGCAGTGCTATACAACAAAGTATGGAAAGAGCCCAAATGTTCATCAATAGATGAATGGATAAAGAAGATGTGGTGTATATATATATATATATATATATATACACATATACATACAATGGAGTATTACTTGGCAATCAAAAAGAAGAGAGAAAAGAAGAATGAAATCTTGCCATTTGCAACAACATGGATGGAACTGGAGGGTATTAAGCTAAGTGAAATTAGCCAGTCAGAGAAAGACAAAGATCATATGACTTCACTCATATGAGGACTTTAAGTTACAAAACAGATGAACACAAGGGAAGGGAAACAAAAATAATATAAAAAGAGGGAGGGGGACAAAACATAAGAGACTGTTAAATATAAAGAACAAACAGAGGGTTGCTGGAGGGGTTGTGGGAGGGGAAATGGGCTAAATGGGTAAGGGGCATTAAAGAATCTACTCCTGATATCACTGTTGCACCATATGCTAACTAACTTGGATGTAAATTAAAAAATTAATTAATTAATGTTAAAAATAATAAATAAATAATAATTTTTTTAAATGGTTTTCCCCCTAACGCTTTCTTGAAGGTCAGGTGCTTCATCTATAAAAAAGTAATAAATAGTTATTTGTAACCTGTGTGAAGCAGCAGCCAGCCTTAAAATAGTCCTTTCTGGATAAGATTAGTACAAAGAATACTAACATAATTGTTTGGGCTGCTTTTAGTTTCTCTTAATGAAAATTACTAGAGATGAAATTCAAAAACTTGTTACATGTTATTGCTTGATGTACTAATAAGCATTTACAAGTAAAAAAAACTCTTTGTCATGCAAATTTTTTAAAAAGAGGGTGGGTATCTTCTTTTAGTGCAGGTCTGGTACATTGATGACATTATAAATAAATCTGGTAAGCAGAAAGTGGCAAGTACCCCATAAAAACTCAAGAGTCTGCCACACTGTGAAGTTTCCAGGAAAACCTGAGGCATGTTAGAATATGCCCTCTAAAAAAGATGATGCTTCACCTTGCACTGCCTTCCAAAAAGGAAAAAAGCACAAAACTCAAGAGTGTCCTTAAATCTTAGAAGCAATATATAGCACATTCAAGTAGAGTTGCTACTTTTAAGTAGAGCCCAGAGCAAGATAGGGCTCTGAGGTTCATAAAGGCTGTAATGTAAGCGATCTTCTATGGGTCACTTGCCCAGCAGACCCAGTGGTACTTGAATTAGGTAGGTCTAGTTCATATAGCCTCTGGAAACCCCCAAAGAAGAGTCACTGCACAGAACCTTGGGTCTTCTGTCAACAATTGGTGTCTTTATAGGACACCAAGTAACTACATGACCAAAGCTGCCCATCATGAAATGGGTTACCCAGTCTACTGAGTCATGAGATTAAGTATGTGAAGCAGTATTTCATCACGAAGAGAAATGAAATATATGAATAAGAAAGCATAAACTGAAGGAGTAAGTGGCTCAAATTCCCATAGCACCTACTCCAGCTGCTTCACTGCCTCTTCCATGACCTCATATGGAGTTCCCTATGACCAATAAACAGAAAAGGAAAAAAAACACAGACTTGATTTGCAGATGGGTCTACGGATACACTGGCACCAGTAGTAAGCTATAACATCAGCTTCCTACTCCAAGGTATCGTTGAAAAACAGTAACAAAGGAAAATCTTCCCAATGAGTTTAATTTTGAGCAACATATCTTGTCACTTCACTGGGAATGTGGGACAGCCTGAGATTCAGATTTACAATGATACATGGGTAAAGGCTAATGGGCTGGAATCAAGATTGAAATATTGATTTAAAAAAAAAAAGGAGATCCAGAAGGATTTGTGTGGAAGGATTTCTCATAATGGACATACTTTGTGAAGACAGTAGAGACCCCATTCCCAGGAAAAGAAAGCTCCCAGCAAGGAACATGGTCACAGTTCTGTTAAATTTGAAGCTGAGACTGCCCCAGTTGAGATTCCACCACCACAGGATAGGCAAAAAAAAAAAAAAAAAAGTAATGGTAAAAATATGTTCTTATAGTAATCATAGACTAACATAGTGTTCATCTCCTTTCCCTAGAGAAACCATAGTAGAATGATAGTAACCCTTGCATCCGCCAAAATTAAGAACACCCTCATTCTTCCAGTAAAACCAATCCTATTGATAGCAGTGAAAATGAAGCTGTAAGAAACTAAGAGACAAAGTCATGTCAAATGTTTATACTTCCCTCATATTCCCCATTAATTATCATGCCAAGTACTCAGATATTACTTGCCCTGCTGCCAACCGTGTGCCTGAGGTGGGATTACTCAACCGTCTGAACATTCACTGGGTCCCAGAGGTGAAATAACTCACTCAACTGTGGGGGCAGACAACCAAGCATTTTGCCCATGACTTACAGCCAAGCTTCTGCAATCATGACCTGGCAAGCATTCTGACCCCCTTTATTATTATTTCACTCAAGGCAGAAATTAAGAGCCTGTGGAGACAGCCACTCACATTTTCTTTACCTGACTAGTGACTCTAAGGCATTATATCAAAAGAACTAGTATGACTTCCTTTTTCAAGATTGTTCATTAAAGACTATTACGTCCTCTTCTCCTCTTAAAAGAAAAAGCCACCCCAAACAACAAGGAGTAAAATAAACAGACATAAACACCTTCAAAGACATCAAAAGACCTGTGGTAAGCCTAAGCACAATCTATGAAGATGGAAAATGAACAGAGAAAAGGTAAACTATACAAAAGGACACAGCAAGATCCATAAAATTCTAAAAAGGAACTTTACTCAGGAAATAAAAGCACCAGAGAAAGTTGAGCAAGATGGGGATATGAAAACAAGAGAGTTATTTAAAAATCTATGTAATAGAAAACAGAAAGTATAATCTCGAGGTGCCTGGGTGGCTCAGTCAGTTAGGCGCCCAACTTCGGCTCAGGTCATGATCTCACGGCTTTTCAGTTTGAGCCCAACGTCAGGCTCTGTGCTGACAGCTCAGAGCCTGAAGCCTGCTTCAGATTCTGTGTCTCCCTCTCTCTCTGCCCCTCCCCCGCTCATGCGCTTGCTTGCTCGCTCTCTCTCTCTCTTTCAAAAATAAACAAACATTAAAAAAAATAAATAAACATTTAAAAAAAATTCTTCTCTGTAGAAGCTGAACTAAACTAGGGACTCCAGATTAGAGGAACACAGACATAAAATAGTATAGGAATGGGGCAAGTACCTGAATACATAGATGCAGAAAAAGTCTACTATCCTGGATAGTCAATCCTCAAACTCCCTTCCCCAACCATGGGACTAGGCTCGCGTTCCCCAGAAAGAAGTTAAGGAAACCTATATATAGAGAAAGAAGACCACCTATAGAGAAAGAAGACCACCTCAAAGGTTTACAGCTACAGATATCTGAGCACCCAGTAAAACAGATAGGTAGTCCCCTGCCTGTCCTAAAGAAAAGCACGCCAGTTGACAAGCCCTAGCCCCAGGAACAAACAGTTCAGAGACATGGAAATCAAAACCACAGTGAGATACAACGATACACCCACCAAGGTTGCTATAATCAAAAAGATGGACGACAACAAGTGTTAGCCAGGATATGGAGAACTTCATTCTTGGATGGAACCCTAATATATCCCAGATAGGAATGAAAATAGATTCCGCAACTTTGTAAAAATATTTGGCAGTTCCTCAAAAGGTTTAGCATAGAATTATGATAAGACCCAGCTATTCCACTCCTAGGTATAGATCCAAAAAAAAAAAAAGGAAAACTTATATATGAATGTTCATAACAGCATTATTCACAATAGCCATAAAGTAGAAAATCTAAATGTCCATCAAATATCTCTTCTCAGCCTTTTGGCTAACATCAAGTATCCAAATTTCCATCAGTTGATGAATAGATCAATATAATGTGGTATATCCATACAATGGAATACTATTCTGCACTAAAAAGGAATGAAATACTAACACATGCTACAGTATAGATAAGCCTTGAAAATATTACATAAGTGAAAGAAACCCATCACAAAAGACTTTATATTATATGATTCCATTTATGTGAAATGTTCAAGGGTTTTCACAATTTCCTAAGTGTTGGGAGCAAAAAGGTGCCTTTTGCTATGTTAACGAGGTGACTTTTGGATCTCATCTAAGGATTGGGGTCATTGTCAGGAAAACCAACCATATGATTAGAAGTTTAGAACTTTCATTCCTATCCCCTGACCTCCAGGGAGGAGAGAGGGGCTGTAGGTTAAATACATAGCCAACAGCCAATAATTTACGCAATTGTGCCTATGTAATGAAACCTCCATAAAAACCCAAAAGGACAGGGTTTAGAGAGCTTCAGAGTTGGTGAACATATGAAAATTTGGGGAGAGTGGCACAGCTGGACAAGACATGTAAGTTCCAAACCCTTTCCCGATACCTGCCCTATGCAGCTCTTCCATCTGGCTATTCTGGAGTTATATCCTTTATTTAAAAACTAAACAAACAAACAAAAACCAGTAATCTAGTAAGGTGTCTCTCTGACAACTTAATTAATTGAACCTAAGGAGGAGGTCATGGGAACCTCTCTATAGCTGCCATCAGAAGTATAGGTACCAACCTGGGCTTGGGACTGATGTCCAAAGTCTAAGAAGGGGGTTGTGGGAACTTCCAATCTGTACCTGGTGGGTCAGAAACACAGGTACCAACATGGGTATACAACTAGCGTCTGAAGTAGGGAAGTGATTGGGTGGGGTGGGGGTAGGGGGGCAATCTTATAGAACTGACCCCTTAACCTGTAGAATCTGATGCTATCTCCAAATCGATAGTGTCAGAAATTAGTTGCGTTGTGTTACACGAAACTGGTATCTAGAGAATTATTTGGTAGTGCGTGGGAACCCTACCCCGCCCCCACTCCACACAGTCTACTGAGTCTCAGAACCATTTCAATGGTAAGAGGTTTATTTTGGAGAGGTAAAAAATTTCCTAAAATTGATATGGTGATGGCAACATAACTGCATGAGTATAATAAAAATCACTAAATTGTGTGCTTTAAACAGGTGAATTGTACGTAACTTACATCTCAATAAAAATGTTTTGAAAGAAAGATTAGATATGTAGGTAGCCACGGACAGCCAGCTAACGAACTGTCTACTTTCCATCCCTCTTCCCACTTGTCATATATTCAGCAGCCAGTATTTATTGCCCCTTATCTCAAAACAAAACAGAGAGAGAGAAGGGATTTTCTCTTTAAAGAAATATGTACCTGGGATGCCTGGGTGCTTCAGTCAGTTAAGCATCCAATGCTGGATTTTGGTTCATTCACGGTTCATGAGTTGAGCCCACATTGGGCTCTAGATTGGCAGTCCGGAGCCTGCTTGGGATTCCCTCTCTCCATCTCTCTTGGCCCTCCCCCCACCCCACTCAAAATAAATAAATAAACCTAAAAAACAAGAAAGAAAGAAATACTGACCTAAGAAGAACTATAGTGGTTAATATTGGTGTTAGTTCCTGTGACTGTATAGACCTCCTCTCCTCACTCTGACATTTGAAGGTCCCTAATTTAAGCTAGCTCCTCATCTGCTCACTTTAAAGCTAGGCCAGCTGGTCAAATGCCCAATTCACTTTCATAATACTTAGCCTTTCTATTGATCAACCCTCAAAGAAAAACTGACAATCAGATATTTGAGGAAGGCCAGCAGTAAGAAAAGCCCAAAAAACACACACGCAAAAATAAATAAATACATACATACATACATACATACATAAATAAATATTTAAAAATCACTCCAGGACAAAATTAGATAATTCAAAAGTAAAACATTAGTGTGAAGAGAAATCCCCTACCTCCAGATAACAGGAAGATAGGACGTAGAAGAAATTGACAGATTCAACAGTATGACTGAAAGCCTTGAAAACTTGAGAAATTATAAGGCTATATAGTGAAATGTATGATTTTTTAAAACGAATCCACTAGAAACATTTTGCTTTGAGTAGCACGGGGCATTGTAATCATAAAGAAGGAAATATGATCCTGGTATATTACACTGAACAATATTAACATAACTCAAACAAAGTAGGTATTAACTTTTAGAGTCATCTATAGAGAAGTCCTAGAAGATTTAGCTATAATTACAGGCCACGATGTAAATATTACTAATCTTGACAAAGCTAGAATAATAAAGGTGGAGCTAACAGAAGTTGAGACACTTAAGGTAGAGAGTAATAATGGTAAAGATAAAATGGCTAATGTGTCCGTTTTAC
>JAQQST010002153.1:0-10701 GCA_028646485.1 Cryptoprocta ferox
GCATCTTTGAGGTTGTCTTCTTTCTGGCGTCTGTTTCTTCTTTCCCCCACTTGCAAATCCAAGTTTTATCCCTTCAGTCCTTCTCAGTTCAATCCATACGGGCGTGCGCGGATTACAGAGCTCCCTGGTCTTCCGCCATCTTGTCCTCCCCCCAATGTAACTCTTTTATTGTTTTCTTTTTTTTTGAGAGAGACAGACAGAGACAGAGCATGAGTGGGGGAGGGGCAGAGAGAGAGGGGGAGACACAGAATCTGAAACAGGCTCTAGGCTCTGAGCTCTCAGCACAGAGCCTGACATGGGGCTTGAACTCAAGAATGGCGAGATTATGACCTAGGCTGAAGTTGGACACTTAAACCAAGCCACCCAGGCACCCCTAACTAATGGAATTTTTAAAGTATAGGATTACAAATATGAAACAGGAAAACAATACACTTTCTTCAATTCATCAATTAATAACAAATACTATAATGCTAAAGAAAATTACAGTTACTAAATGAGGCAAATAATTGCCATTTATAATCTTCGTAACCATTCACTTAAGGTATGAGAGTCAAGAATCAATATACTTGAAAAACATATTAAAATTGATTTTACTTTTAAGGGAAATTGCATTATAGTATAACCTTACCTCATGTCCTAGATATAAAATTACATCACAAGAAAATCTCCCACAGCCCATCAAAACCTCTGCCCCGGAATTTCTGTTTTCATTCATTAAAGAAGGACAGAGACTAGACATGCCCTCCCACCTAAAAGACTAGACAGAATATATGAACCAACAGGCAGCATAGAGAGAGAAGAAATACACAAAGTGAAACCTGAAAACTCCTCAGCTTACTGCCAGGAGAGACGTTTCAAGTTGCAGTGGCGGAGGGGGAACCCAAACAGAACTCAGTGGTTTTTTTGTTGAATTAAGAAGACAAAGTTCAGAGTTCAGGAAGGCAGTAGCTAGAACTATTAAGGCAGAGAACTGAAAAGTAGAGAGTTGCACAGAGAGAGAGAGAGAGAGAGAGAGAGGGCAGGGGAGAGAGAGAGAAAGAGTTGCGGAGATATGTATAGGGTTCTCCTTGTGTCTTCACTTGATTACTGATCAGTGCATGTCATTAGAAAAACTCTGTCTCTGGGGAAGGAACTACTCAAAAGGAGTAGAAATCCATAGAGTTTAAAAAGGACCAAGAATAGTTCATGTTCTAACCAGCCAGAATGGAGAGACTTTCTAAAACATGAAGCATCAAGAAGAGTCTTTACAGGGATATTGTGCCATGGTGGTGGTATGAAATTAGCTCAGATTAAAAGCTGTCATGGACCATCTAAAAAATTTCTAAACAAGACTTAAAAGGATCAAACTGTTTCCAAATAACTTAATTTCATTCCAGAATAAAGCCAAAAAATATTTAAAGAAACCAAAACAATATCTCTGTCACCTGATAGGTAAAATTTGCAATGTCTAGTTTAGAATCCAACCAGAAAATAACAGATATGCAAAGAAGCAGGAAAACAAAATGTGCAATAAGTAAATAACTATAGGAGATGCAAAAATGATACAGATGATAAATGGAGTTAATAAACAAGAATGCTGAAACAGCGATTATATATATGCTCCATATATTCAAGAAGATAGAGGAAAGTATGAGCATAACAAGAAACATGGAAGACAGGTAAAAGACAGATCAAATTTATGGAAATCAAAAAGAAATGCATGAAAAAAAATACACTGGATGAAATTAACAGTAGATTAAACACTGCATAAGAAAATATTGATGATCGTGAAGACATTAATAGAAACTATCCAAAATGAAGCACAGAAGGAAATAAGACTAAGAAAAAAATGAACTGTGACATGAGCTATGGAATGAGAAAAAAAAATGTGCCTGACTTGTGGAAGTTAGGAAGGGAGCAGAATGAAAATTGAAGATTTTATTTATATGGGCCCTTCCCTTTTTGATAGATCTGTCTAGGAATTTGTCAATTTTGTTAATTCTTTCAAAGAACCAGCTCCTGTTTTTATTTATCTGTTCTACTGTTTTTCTGATTTCAATACCATTGATTTCTGCTCTAAATCTTTATTTTCTTTCTTCTGCTGGTTTGGGGCTTTATTTCCTGGGGTTTTTTTTTCCAGCTCCTTTAGGTGTAAGGTTAGATGGTATATTTGAGATATTTCTTCCTTCTTTAGCAAAGCCTGGATTGCTATATACTTCCCTCTTATGACCGCCTTTGCCTCAATCCAAAAGTTTAGGGCTGTCGTTTTTCATTTTTATTGACTTCCATTTACTTTTTTATTGACTTCCATTTACTTTTTAATTTTCTCCTTAATTCCTTGGTTAACCCATTTATTCTTTAGTAGAATGTTCTTTAATTTCCAAGTATTTGTGGTCTTTCCAATTTTTTTCTTGTGTCTGACCTAAAGTTTCATATTGTTGTGGTCTGAAAACATGCATGGTATGACCTAGATGTTTCTGGATTTGCTGAGAGCTGATCTGTGACCTAGTATGTGATCTATTCTGAAGAATGTTCTATGTGCACTTGAGAAGAATGTGTATTTTGCTCCTTTAGGATGAAGTGTTCTGAATATACTTGTTACGTCCATCTGGTCCAGTGTGTCATTCAAAGCCATTGTTTCCTTGTTGATTTTATGCTTAGATGAACTGTCCAAAAAGGAAAGAACCCAAATAAATAAAACCATGACTGAAAGAGGAGAGATCACAACCAACACCACAGAAATATAAAAAATAATAAGAGAATATTATGAGCAATTATATGCCAACAAATTGGAAGAAATGAACAAATTCCTACAAACATATAAACTACCAAAACTCGAACAGGAAGAAATAGAAGATTTGAACAGACCCATAACCAGTAAAGAAATTGAATCAGTAATAAAAAAAATCTCCCAACAAACAAGAGTCCAGGCTCAGATAGCTTCCCAAGGGAATTCTACCAAACATTTAAAGAAGAGTCAATACCAAAAAGAGGAGGAGGAGGAAGATGAGGAAGAGGAGAAGGAGGAGGAGAAGGCAGAGGTGGAGGAGGAGGAGGAGGGAGAGGAGGAGGAAGAAGAAGAGGAAGAGGAGGAGGAGGAGGAGGAGGAGGAAGAAGAAGAAGAAGAAGAAGAAGAAGAAGAAGAAGAAGAAGAAGAAGTCATCAATAGCTATTATTTTGAAGCTGTTCCAAAAAATAGAAATCAAAGGAAAACTTCCAACCTCTTTCTATGAGGCCAGCATTACCAGACAAAGACCCCCACTAAAAAGGAAAGCTACAGTCCAATTTCCCTGATGAACATGGATGCAAAAATTCTCAAAACTATACTAGCAAACTGGATCCAGCAATACCTTAAAAAAAAAAAGTATTCAAAATGATCAAGTGGGATTTTTTCTTGGGCTGCAGGGCTGGTTCAATATCCACAAATCAATCAACATGATACATCACATTAATAAAAGAAAGGATAAGAACCACGTGATCCTCTCAATAGATGCAGAAAAAGCATTTGACAAAATGCAGCCTCCTTTCTTGACAAAAACCTTCAAGAAAGTAAGGATAGAAGGAACATACCTCAAGATCATTAAGGCCATATATGAAAGACCCACAGTTAATATCATCCTCCATGGAGAAAACCTGAGAACTTTACCCTAAGGTCATAAACACGACAGGTATGTCCACTCTCACCACTGTTGTTCAACCTAGTGTTAGAAGTCCTAGCCTCAGCAATCAGATAACACAAAGAAATAAAAGGCATCCAAATGGGCAAGGAAGAAGTCAGACTTTCACTCTTCATAGACAACATGATCCTCTACATGGAAAACCCGAAAGACTCTGCCACACAAACTGCTAGAATTGATCAATGAATTCAGCAAAGTTGTAGGATATATTAATATACAGAAGTTGGTTGCATTTCTATACACCAATAATGAAGCAGCAGAAAGAGAAACTAAGGAATCGATCCCATTTACAATTGCACCAAAAACCATAAAATACCTAGGAATAAACCTAACCAAAGAGGTGAAAAATCTATACACTGAAAACTATAGAATGCTTATGAAAGAAATTAAAGAAGACACAAAGAAATGGAAAAACATTCCATGCTCATGGATGGAAGAACAAATATTGTTAAAATGTTGATACTACTGAAAACAATCTACACATTTAGTGCATTCCCTATCAAAATAACATCAGCATTCTTCACAGAACTAGAACAAATAATTCTAAACTTTGTACAGAACCAGAAAAGACCACAAATAGCCAAAGTAATGCTGAAAAAGAAGACCAAAGCTGAAGGCATCACAATTCTGGACTTCAAGCTGTATTATAAAGCTGTAATCATCAGGACAATATGGCACTGGCACAAAAACAGACACATATATCAATGGAACAGAATAGAAAACCCAGAAATGGACCCATGAGTGTATGGCCAACTAATCTTCGACAAAGTAGGAAAGAATAGCCAGTAGAAAAAAAGACTGTCTCTTCAGCAAATGGTGTTGTAAAATTGGACAATGACATACAGAAGAATGAACCTGGACCACTTTCTTACACCATACACTAAAATAAACTCAAAATGGATGAAAAACTACATTTGACAGGATATCATCAAAATCCTAGCGGAGCAAACAGGCAATAAGCTCTTTGACATTGGCTGCAGCAACTTCTTACTAGACATGTCTCCAGAGGCAAGGGAAACAAAAGCAAAAATAAAGTATTGGGACCTCATCAAGATAAAAAACCTTCTGCACAGCGAAGGAAACAATCAACAAAACTAAAAGGCAACCAATAGAATGGGAGAAGATATTGTAAATGACATATTAGATAAAGAGTTAGTATCCAAAATCTATAAAGAAATTATCAAACTCAGCATCCAAAAAGCAAATAATCCAGCGAAGAAATGGGCAAAAGACATGAGCAGACACTTTTCCAAAGACATCTAGATGGCTAACGGACATGTGAAAAGATACTCAACATCACTCATCATAAGGGAAATACAAATCAAAACGACAATGAGATACCACCGCACACCTATCAGAATGTCTAAAATTAACCACTCAGGAAACAATAGATGTTGGCAAGGATGTGGAGAAAGGAAAACACTTTTGCACTGCTAGTGGGAATGCAAACTGGTGCAGCCACTCTGAAGAACAGTATGGAGGTTCCTCAAAAAATTAAAAATAGAATTACCCTACAACCCAGAAATTGCACTAGCTATTTATCCAAAGGATACAAAAATGGTGATTCAAAGGGGCACATTCACACCAATGTCTATAGCAGCACTATTGACAATAGCCAAAGGAGGGGAAGAACTTAAATGTCCATCGACTGATGAATGGATAAAGAAGATGTGGTACACACACACACACACACACACACACACACACACTGGAATATAACTCAGTGATCAAAAAGAATGAAATCCTGGGGTGCCTGGGTGGCTCAGTCAGTTAAGCGTCTGACTTCAGCTCAGGTCATGATCTCATGGTTCGTGGGTTTGAGCTCTGCGTCAGGCTCTGGCTGACAGCTCAGAGCCTGGAACCTACTCCAGATTCTGTGTCTCCCTCTTTCTATGCCACTCCCTCATTCATGCTCACTCTCTTTCTCTCTCTCTCTCTCTCTCTCTCTCTCTCTCTCTCAAAAATAAACAGTAAAAAAATTTTTTAAAAAGAATGAAATTCTGCTATTTGCAACAACGTGAATTGAACTAGAATGTATTATGCTAAGCAAAATAAGTCAGTCAGAGAAAGACAAATATCATGATTTCATTAATATGTGTAATTTAAGAAACAAAATAGGTGAACATAGGGAAACAAGGAAAAGTAAGATAAGACAGAAGGCTAACCTTAAGAGACTCTTAGATATAGAGAACAAACAGGGTTTCTGGAGAGGCGTTGGATGGGGGGATGAGATAAATGGGTGATGGGCATTAAGGAAGGCACTTATTTGGGTGAGTACTGGGTATTATATGTATGTTAACTAACTTGGATTTAAATTAAAAATTTTCTAAATTGAAGAAATAATGGCTGATATCTTCCCAAATTTGGTGAAAATTTTAAGACCTCAGATTCAGAATCTCAACAAACCTCAAGCATAATGTATAAGAAAAATGTTACATCAAGACACATCATAAACAATTTTTTTAAAAAACAGTGATGAAGAAAAGTAATCCTAAAAGTACCCTCTCTGAAGATAAATGTCATATGACTTCACTCATATGAGGACTTTAAGATACAAAACAGATGAACATAAGGGAAGGGAAGCAAAAATAATATAAAAACAGGGAGCAAGGCAAAAACATAAGACACTCTTAAATATGGAGAATAAACAGAGGGTTACTGGAGGGGTTGTGGGAGGGGGATGGGCTAAATGGGTAAGGAGCATTAAGGAATCTACTCTCGAAATCATTGTTACACTATATGCTAACTAACTTGGATGTAAATTTTAAAAAATTAATTTAAAAAAGTACTCTCTCTGCCCCCCCAAAACTATAGACAAATATCATCTCATACTTCTTAGAATGGCTATGATCCTAAAAACACAAGATAACAAGTGTTGGCAAGAATGTCAAGAAAAACGAACTTATGTACACTGTTGGTAGGAATTTAATTGCTGCAGCCACTATGGAAAATAGTATAAAGTTCTTCAAAAGATTAAAAATAGAACTACCATTTGACCCAGCAATCTCACTTCTGGGTATATATTTAAAAGAAATGAAATCAGTATCTTGAAATATCTGCACTTCATGTTCACTGTAACATTATTTACAATAGCCAAGATATGGAAAAACCCTAGGTGTCTGTCAACAGAGGAATAGATAAAGCAAATGTCCATATACATATATGTATATGTATGTATATATATTTGTATGTATACATGCACACACATGTCCCCCCCACACATGAAATGTTAGTCAGCCATGAGGAAAAAAAGAAATCTTGCCATTTGTGACAACACAAACCCGGAGGACATTATGCTAGGTGAAATAAGCCAGACAAAGAAAGACAAATACTGTATGATCTGTCTTATGTGCGGAATCTATTAAAAAAAAATACAGTCAAACTCTTAGAAGCAGAGAGTTAAACAGTGGTTACCAGGGGCTGTTTATAGGGGTGGGGATGGGGGATGTTGGTCAAAGAGTACAAAGTTGCAGTTATGGAGGGTTACTAAGTCTAGAGATCTAATGTACAGAATGGTGACTCTAGCCAATAATGCTGTATGGAATACTGAAACTATACTAAGTGAGTAGATTTCAGATGTCTTTATCACACACATAAAATGGTACCTAGGTGAGGAGATGATATGTTCATTACCTTGACTGTAGTCATAATTTCATCGTGTATATGTATATTAAATCATCATGTTGCACACCTTAAACACAGACCTTAAAAATAAATGACCAATCCAAAAGAGAGCAAAGCAGATGTCAAAACACCTTTTATGATCTAGCCTCAAAGTCTCATATCATTATTTCATACACATTCTATAGGTCAGTATTTATTCATTGTGGTATGGTACTAAACAAAGGGACTGAATACCAGAAGGCAGGAACATTGAGTGCCATCTTGGACGTTGGCCCTCACACCTTGCCTTTTCTAGAACTAGAATGTGATTAAACCAAGTTTTACCTACGTGTTTATCACATTCATATTTTAATGAAACTTTTCTATCAATTTTCCACTCATCATTGAACCTATAATAAACTTATTTAAGCTATCAAGCATATTGGTTCTATTATTTTCATCATACTCTACAACTTCATTTTTGATCCTAACCTTCCTCAGCCCTTATCAGTCTACTTATCATTTAAGTTATGAAAACACAAATAATAGTGTATCTAGAAACAATACTCTCCAAGCTTCTGTTCTCTAAATGGAGATGAAAACTCAAATGAAATATTCATAAAAATAGCATGTCAGAATAGAGGCAGAATATGTCAAACTTTTCCTATATTTGATTTTTTTTTAATTTGGCAGAGTGCCTGGCTTTTCTCAAGCAGCTTTCTTGGCCGATACTTATTTATTTACCTAGTGGTATTACAAATTCTTAGCAAATTCAGATGACAAAACATACACCTCTAAAATAGGAATTATCAATTAGATCTTTTTCAAGATCTAAGAGGTCAATTCTAAAAGCAAGTTATCCTTCCACTGAGCAAAATACAAATGAGAGTATCAATAACTAGAGAAGTTCTCACAACACAAGCCAATTCCTGAATTAATGGGCTGGATAATTCATTCTCTTTAGTAGACTTCCAGACTGTAGTGATCTAAATGGATTACTTCTATCTTTTGGCATTGACAAATCAGTTACATTTATTTTCTAATCTCTGCAAAAGTTAGTCTTATACTCCCTTATAATTTGTTAAATGAAGAGAATAATGTCAGATTTTTTTCTTTTACTTCCCACCAACTAAACTTAATAGATCTTCACATATCTCATGAATTGAAATAAAGTTACAAATAGCTGTTTTTGAAAAATTTATTCTATGGAATCCTCCTCCCAGGAGTTGAAGCAAAGAGACTTTTAAAGCTTAGGGATTTTTTAAGAAGAGTTTTCTCACTCTAGATATGTTACTATAACTACAGCTCATCGGCCAAGTCCAGCCCGCCTCTTGATTTTGTGGATAAAGTTGTACTGGAACACAGTCTTGCTCATTCATTTACCTACGGCATGTGACTACTTTTGCTCTATAACAGCAGAGTCTAGTGGTTGTGACAGAGACCACATAGCCTGCAAAATCTAAAATATTTACTATCTTGCCCTTTATAGTAGAAGTGTGCAACTCCAACACATCACAAAGTAAATAGGGAGAACTGTTACCCAGCTGAGGTAAGATATAGGTAACCAGTTTTGAGATCTGGGTGTATTCTCATTGCATTGTACCAACAATGCACGAGGTGACAGTAGTGAGAGGAAAATGTCCTACTAAAACTTACTCATTAAAATGTTTTTCTAGGGGTGCCTGAGTGGCTTAGTCAGTTAAGCATCTGACTTTGGCTCAGGTCATGATCTCATGGTTTATGAGTTCAAAACCCACGTCGGCCTCTGCGCTGACAGCCTGGAGCCCATTTCCGATTCTGTGTTTCCCTCTCTCTGCTCCTCCCTCACTCATGATCTGTCTCTCTCTGTCTCAAAAATAAATAAACATTAAAAAATAAATATTTTTTTCTAGATTTAAAAACCACAGCAGTATTGCAAACAAAAATATTTGTAGGTTTCCAAACCACTGATTCCTTGATAATATACTACTTTAGTCATCAGGCATCTAGCTGCAATTAGAATCGTATTAAATAGTAAGTATGGCTCATGGTTACTGGGCATGTGAGCCACTAAAAATGGCAACTTACAGTCAGACAGCAGCTGAGATTTGCAGCTCGAACTGAGGATGCCAAGGCCAAATTCTGATTCCCAACGAGTAGCTCCTATAAGAGCTTCTCTTTACCAAGAAGGCAAAGTGTAAGTTCAATATCATTTCTTGCTAACCAACTTTTACGTGCCTCAGTCTATCTGACGAGGCAAGTGTGAAGTCAAGTTCTATCAAATAATATGCTTGTGCTTTCAGGGAAAAAACAGGCTGGAACCCTTGACATGAGCACTTACCAATGAGCTCCAAATGACCATAGGCTGTTATGTAATTATGGTGTGCACTTGCAAACTCTTTTAAGAATATTTACAATCCACTGGCAACAGCATTGCTATTGAAACAATTCACTGAGAAGACACTGAATTCTAACCGGATACATTTCTTATTTCATTTTAAACATGCTAACCTTAGTGAAAGATTTTTAAATTACTGCTCACGCTTCTGGGGTTTCTGTACAGTGTAGTATCTATGGGAAGGGAAAAGGTGATCAAACTATGGAAATTAGTAACCAACCACACCCAAGTGGAGAAAGCAGAGCCACACTTTGGCCCTACTTCAGCTCATCATTTCCGTAATAAAACTTTTTAAACCACTTTCCCTTGTATTTTTTTAATGGAGATTCAGACAGCTCATGTACTGTTTTTTGGCACTTCTAGTGGAAGCAGGAAAAATTTATAAAGAAGAAAATGTTTTCATTTATTTAAAAGCAGCAGGTGTTAACTTAAGTTTTCAAAATCATTTGGAAAAATATCCTGTGGAAGTTCACAAAGAGTCCTGAAAATCACAGTGAAATACATTTATATTTACTTCCCACAATTAAAACACATTCTGATGCTTCAGCAGTGTGCTGTGAGATCTCTGAACTAAGAGCCAGGAAATCTTCACTTTCGTCTCGGCTCTAATACTATCTATCTGTCTTCACAACTTGAGGCAAACTGCTTTATCCGAGGCTCTGATCTATCATTTGTTGATCACAAAAATACTTTTTTTAGCAATGTTTTGTCTGCATTTGTCTTTATACAAAGTGAGTGTGGGATTGGAAAAATACAAAGCAGGTGTCCTCTCTGTTCATCTTCCAGAGAGCTAAATGAGGTAGAGACAACGGGTGTATAATCATCTCACTCCACAGGTTAGTGACAAGCCATATGAAATTATCTGCCCAACACAAAGGATCAGGAGATTCTCTAATCATGTATTTAAAACTTCACCATTTTAGCTAGCCAAAATGCCGAAGCGAAAGAACTCTCCTCTAAAGCAAATCCAGGAAGAAGTCACAGCCACAGAACTGCTCAAAACAGGCTTAAACAACATGACTGAACAAGAATTTAGAACAATTGTCATAAAATTAATTGCTGGAC
>JAQQST010002154.1:0-10697 GCA_028646485.1 Cryptoprocta ferox
ATATTAGATCTAAAGACACCTTCAAATTGAAAATAAGGGGATGGAGAACTATCTATCATGCCAGTGGTCACCAGAAGAAAGCCAGAGTATCCATACTTATATCAGACAATCTAGATTTTAAAATAAAGACTCCAAACAAGGGATAAAGAAGGGCATTATATCATAATTAAGGGGTTTATTGACCAGAAAGATTTAACAGCTGTAAACATCTGTGACCCCAACATGAAAGCATCCAAATATATAAATCAATTAATCACAAACCTAAAGAAACTCATTGATAATAACATAATAGTGGGGCACTTCAACACCCATATACAGCAATGGAAAGATCATCTAAACAGAAAATCAACAAGGAAACCATGGCTTTGAATGATACACTGGACCAGATGGACTTAACAGATATATACAGAACATTTCATCCTAAAGCAGCAGAATAAACATTCTTCTCTGATACATATGGAACATTCTTCAGAATAGGTCACATACTGGGACACAAATCAGCCTGCAATAAGTACAAAAAGATTGAAATGCTAATGTGCATATTTTCAGACCACAACGCTATGAAACTCAGAACCACAAGAAAAAATTTGGAAAGATAACAAATACTAGGAGACTAAAGACCATCCTACTAAAGAATGAATGGGCTACCCAAGAAGTTAAAGAGGAGATTAAAAAGTACATGGAAACTGATGAAAATGATAACACCACAGCCCAAAACCTCTGGGACGCAGCCCAAAACCTCTGGGACACAGCAAAAAAAGGTGATTTTAAGAGGGAAGTATTTAGCAATCCAGGCCTTCCTAAAGAAGGAAGAGAGGTCTCAGATACACAGCCTAACCTTACACCTTAAAGAGCTGTAAAAAGAATAGCAAATAAAACCCAAAACCAGCAGAAGGCAGGAAATAATAAAGATTAGAGCAGAAGTCAATGCTGTTGAAACCAAAAAAAAAACAGTAGAACAGATCAATGAAACCAGAAACTGGTTCTTTGAAATAATTAACAAAATTGATAAACTCCTAGCCAGTTTGATCAAAAAGAAAAATAAAGAATGAAAGAGAAGAGATCACAATCAACACAGCAGAAATACAAAAATAATAAGAATATTATGAGCAATTATATGCCAATATAATGGACAATTTGGAAGGAATGGACAAATTCCTAGAAACATACCAAAACTGAAACAGGAAGAAATAGAAAATTTGAACAGATCCATAACCAGTAAAGAAATTGAATTAGTAATCAAAAATCTCCCAAATATCAAGAGTCCAGGGCCTGATGGTTTTCCAGGGGAAATCTACCAAACATTTAAAGAAGAGTTAATACCTATTCTTTTGAAGTTGTTTAAAAAAAAATAAAAAGGAAGGAAAACTCCCAAACTCATTCTATGAACCCAGCAATACCTTGATTCCAAAACCAAAGACCCCACTACAAAGTAGAATTATAGACCAGTTTCCCTGATGAACATGGATGCAAAGAATTCTCAGCAAGATACTAGCCAACTGGATCCAACAGTACATTAAAAGAATTATTCACGGGGCACCTGGGTGGCTCAGTCAGTTAAGCGGCCGACTTCGGCTCAGGTCATAATCTCACGGTTCATGGGGTGGAGTCCCGCATTGGGCTCTGTGCTGACAGCTCAGAGCCTGGAGCCTGCTTCGGATTCTGTATCTCCCTCTCTCTCTGCCCCTCCACCACTCATGCTGTTTCTCTCTGTCTCAATAATAAATAAAAACATAAATTAAAAAAAAGAATTATTCACCACGACCAAGTGGGATTTATACCTGGGATATAGGGTTGGTTCAATATCTGCAAAACAATCAATGCGATACATCATATCAATAAAAGAAAGGACAAGAACCACATTAGCTTCTCAAGAGATGCAGACAGAGCACTTGACAAAATACAGCATCCTTTCTTTATAAAAATCCTCAAGAAAGCACGGATAGAAGGATCATACCTCAAGATCATAAAAGCCATATAGGAAAGACCCACTGCTAATATTATCCTCAATGGGGAAAAACTGAGAGCTTTCTCCCTAAAGTCAGGAACAAGACAGGGATGTCCACTCTTGCCACTGTTATTCAATATGGTATTGGAAGTCTTAGCCTCGGCAATCAGACAACACAAAGGAATAAAAGGCATCCAAATCGGCCAGGAGGAGGTCAAACTTTCATTCCTCGCGGATGACCTGATAATCACTGTGGAAAACCCAAAAGATTCCACCAAAACACTGCTAGAACTGATCGATGAATTCAGCAAAGTCGCAGGATATAAAACCAATGCACAGAAATCGGTTGCATTCCTACATAATGAAGCAACAGAAAGAGAAATCAAGGAATCGATCCCATTAACAATTGCACCAAAACCCATAAAATACCTAGGGATAAATCTAACCAAAGAGGTGAAAAATCTATACACTGAAAACTATACAAAGCTTATGAAAGAAATTGAAGAAAAAACAAAAAAAAAGGAAAAATATTCCATACTCCTGCATAGGAAAATAAATATTGTTAAAATGTCAATACTACCCAAAGCAATCTACATATTCAATGCAATCTCTATCAAAATAACACCAGCATTCTTCACAGAGAAAAGACCAGAAAAGACCTCAAATAGACAAAGCAATCTTGGAAAAGAAAACTAAAGCTGGAGGTATCACAGTCCTGGACTTCAAGATATATTACAAAGCTGTAATCATCAAGACAGTATGGTACTGGCACAAAAACAGACACTCAGATCAATGGAACAGAATAGAGAACCCAGAAATGGACCCACAAACGTATGGCCAAATAATCTTTGACAAAACAGCAAAGAATATCCGATGGAATAAAGACAGTCTCTTCAGCAAATGGTACTGGGAAAACTGGACAGGACCACTTTCTTACACCATACACAAAAATAAACTCAACATGGATGAAAGACCTAAACGTAAGACAAGAAGCCATCAAAAGCCTCAAGGAGAAAGCAGTCAAAAACCTCTTTGACCTCAGCCGCAGCAACTTCTTACTCAACACATCTCCAGAGGCAAGGGAAACAAAAGCAAAAATGAATTCTTGGGACCTCCTTCTACACAGTGAAGGAAACAATCAGCAAAACCAAAAGGCAACCGATAGAATGGGAGAAGATATTTGCAAATGACCTATCAGATAAAGAGTTAGTATCCAAAATCTATAAAGAACTTATCAAACTCAACACCCAAAAAACAAAGAATCCAGTGAAGAAATGGGCAGAAGACATGAATAGACACTTCTCCAAAGACATCCAATGGCTAACAGACACATGAAAAAATGCTCAACATCACCCATCATCAGGGAAATACAAATCAAAACCACAGTGAGATACCAACTCATGCCTGTCATAATAGCTACCATTAACAACTCAGGCAACAACAGATGTTGGTGAGGATGTGGAGAAAGAGGATCTCTTTTGCACTGCTGGTGGGAATGCAAACTGGTGCAGCCACTCTGGAAAACAGTATGGAGGTTCCTCAAAAAATTAAAACTAGAACTACCCTACGACCCAGCAATTGCCCTACTAGGTGTTTATCCAAAGGATACAGGTGTGCTGTTTCAGAGGGGCACATGCACCCCAATGTTTATAGCAGTGCTATCGACAATAGCCAAAGTATGGAAAGAGCCCAAATGTGCATGGATGGATGAATGGATAAAGAAGATGTGGTGTATATATATACAATGGAGTATTACCCAGCAATCAAAAAGAATGAAATCTTGCCATTTGCAACTACATGGATGGAACTAGAGTTTGTAATGCTTAGCAAAGTTAGAGAAAGACAAATATCATATGATTCGACTCATATGGGGACTTTAAGATACAAAACAGATGAACATAGGGAAGGGAAGCAAAAATAATATAAAAACAGGGAGGGGAACAAAACATAAAAGACTCTTAAATATAGAGAACAAATAAGGTTGCTGGAGGGGTTGTGGGAGGGGGATGGGCTAAATGAGTAAGGGGCATTAAGGAATCTACTCCTGAAATCATTGTTGCATTGTATGCTAACTAACTTGGATGTAAATTTAAAAAATAATTAGTTATACATATCTGCTATAACTAAATGACTAAACAATTAAAATAATTAAATAAAAAAGAAATGTATATTATTTTTATTTCTTGAGAATCATCCCTAATATTGTGTAATAAATATGTTTCCGTATATCTGTATAATCTTTGTTTTTGAAATTTTTAATGCCTGCTTAATAGTCCATTGAGTTACAAACCCCTTTGGCTGGACTTAGGCTAATTCCCATTTTGTACTATTATAAATAATAATACAGAGAAGCATCATTAGAGAAGCATCAGCTTTTCTTTCCCTTGTGAATTATTTATAAAGGATTAAACTGCTAGTGGGGTAACTAGGTTGAGAGCTTAAGCATTTTTATACCTCTTGCTATGTGTTACCAAATCATTTTATAATGTCAGTATATAATTGAGTCGAACAGTTTGTTTGAAGCCAATATCAAGGTTTTATTAAAATATATTTCTGAAAATGATAATCAGTCATTTAAAATAGATACATTTGGGCATCTTTAACAAATCATGATGAATTGAGGCAATTGAATTTAGTTAATTATTCATGTATAGTTTCCTATTTAAGAATTTCTAAGAAAGGAATGTCAACCCAAGATATATTTTAGATCAGTATCTAATTTGGGTTACTGCAAGCTATATGGAACATATAATTCTCATTTTAATATAGAAGATAGTCACCAGTCCTCATCTCTAGCTCTAATTTAAACAGCCCTAGCTATTTCACTAGAACCATGTATGCTGAGACAGCCATAGCAAACTAGGATGTATAAGAAAAACATGAAGGGACAATATACGTAGCATTTGCATTTATATTATAGTTATGTAAACAATCCATGCATTAAGACTTGTAACCTTGCAGACCAGAAAGTAAATTTCCCATCTCTTTACACCGTTTAGCATAATAACCCTAGTAAAAGTCATTATCTCACAGCTAGAGTCATTTCTATTTCCCATTTCAAATTATAAGGAGCCTGATTCTAGTATGTGGCTGAAAATGAATGATCTTCAGTGCAAGGGCCTGGGGTCCCAGTGCGTTCTGTGTCAACACTTTTGCTTTGGCTCTTTTTCTTTGAGACCAAAAGAACTTCATACATAGATTAGAAGTTTTTAAAACAGATCTAAAATCCTGGGTAGTCTTATAAATTACATCAAGACATTCTAGTATAGGCTAATCAGGTTCTAGGATAGCCCTAAGGAAATACAGTCTTCCCTGGGCAGAGTCTGAGAAGACCTCTGTGGTCTTGGGAATGGTCTTGGGAGATCTAGCCACCCAGGTAGCCCTTCCTGGGTAAGAAAAATAACTTCATGTCTCACCCAGGTGTTTGGCTGTACTGTTGACCAAATTCCTCGGCAACCACAAGTGTAAACTAAATTTGATGTTAGAGTACCCTGCATCTCAGAGTCTGATTCAGTTTTTCTTCCCTCTACCTCTTGAAAGACTTACCAGAACTATGCCCTAGCTTGACCAAAGCAATACCTACAAATCCCAGGTCCATTTTTAAAGTGTACCAAATGGTAAAATTTAATTCTACTGATATAGAGACTTACGGTGTAACAACATTATTGCAGTTTAAATGTTATTTTCTTCTATGTTTCTTTCCTAGTAAATAGTGATACTATTGTAAGAAAAGTTTAAAGGACAAAATGTATTTTGGCATCTAATTCAGAATTTTTTATTTTATCTTAAATAAACTGATGGACAGAGGAACGCTTGTTTATGTGCTATTTTTTCCCTCTAGGAACATTTCATGGAAGTAATTCGAAACCAGGAATTTGTACTATTACCAGCCGGCGAAATTGCAAAGCTCTTGGCCAGCGATGACATGAACATTCCTAACGAGGAGACAATACTGAATGCACTTCTTACTTGGGTCCGTCATGATTTGGAACAGAGACGGAAAGATCTCAGTAAACTTCTGGCTTATATTAGGCTACCTCTTCTTGCACCACAGGTAAACTGTTTTTGATTTTTTTAATCAGTATCATAATTTCAACAACAGTTGAGTATTTAGATCGTGCTAATTGTTGATATGTACATGTCTATAGGTTTTTTCCTTTGATTATTCTGTTTGATAAGGTTATTTTACATATACTCCTATGAAATGTGTGGGTGGAAAGATACTTCGCTAAAAAAATTTCTGCTTATGTTTTCTTCTTTTTAAGTTTATTTATTTTGAAAGAGAGAGAGTACATGTGCACGCATACATGTGCGAGCTGGGGAGGGACAGAGAGAGAGAGGGAGAGAGAATCCTAAGCAGGGTCTGGACTGTTAGCACAGAGCCCGACTTGGGGCTTGATCTCATGAACTGTGAGACCATGACCTGAGCTGAAATCAAGAGTTGGATGCTTAACCAACTGAGCCACCCAGGTGCCCCTCTGCTTATATATTCAACCCAGAAGATCTGGCCACCTAAATTACATGAATTAAATAACATTCTTGCTTAGGGGTTAGTAATTTCATTTGACTCAACTAGAAACCTATCCTAGCAATTGAGAATTAGTAAAGGCGCTAATGAAAGTTGCAGTGGATGCTAGGAACCAGAAAATTTCAATTTATTCATTTGCTACATGTTTATTAAGTATCCACTAAATGCTGGATTCTGGTGATAAATAAACTGAGACATGATAAAGAGTTCCAGCTCTGACATTTTAAAATTTTGTGTCTGGGCATGTTCACACACCTCAGTCTCTTAATCCTTCAGGTGGAGATAACATTCTCTTGGACTATCTTACAAGATTATTATAAAGATGAGAAAAGGGCTCTGTGAAATCAAATATACTATAAATAATCATGGTAGGATTATCAGCATCATTTTAGAATTGAGAGAAATCTAGTTAGTGTATTCAAGGTGATCAGTCATAACATATTTACATGCATAGTTTCCCCTTTGTACAGTTTTAATTGGAATATACAGCAGTCTCCCCTTATCTGCAGTTTGCTTTCTGTGGTGTCAGTTACCTACGGTCAGCCATGGTCAGAAAACAAATGATCCTCCTTCTGACTTCTTGTCAGAAGGTCATTTGTTAGCCTAACGCTACATCACAGTGCCTACATCATCCACCTCACTTCATATCATCACATAGGCATTTTATCATCTCATGTCATCACAAGAGAAAAAAGGGTACGTACAGTGCAATAAGATATTTAGAGAGAAAGCCTACATTCACATAACTTTTATTACAGTATTATAATTGTTCTAATTTATTATTTGTTATTGTTGTTAATCTCTTACTGTGCCTCATTTTTAAATTAAACTTTATCATAGGTATGTACGTATAGGAAAAAACATAGTATACACAGGATTCAGTACTATTTGCAGCTTCAGGCATCCACTGAGAATCTTGAAACATATCCTCCATGGTTAGGAGGGGGGACTTCTGTACAATAATTTCTCCTGCCTATTTTACTGCTTATCTTGAAGGCTTGAATAGAGAAAGAGGCCTTGAAAGTGAAGAAAGAATGACCTGTTACTGCTCAAGATCAGATTTTTGTTGTTTCAAGTGTCATAAATTTTATCATCTGCATTTATCTTGGGGATTATGTATTATTTCCAGCCATTGATAGCAAAAGTTACTGTTTGCCTTCTACCTTATAGAGACAAAAATTAGTGCTGATGCTTTATAGGAAAGATCTCTTCAGAGGTAGAATGTTCTATGATTCATAGGAATGAGACTACATGAATTGATGACAATTCAGGAAAAATAACATTGTAAAACATTTCCCTTGAAATCAGGTTTTAAAAAGAGAGTTATATTTTACTGGTACTTAGCAGTTTTTTTTTCTTATCCTTTTCTAGATTACAGAAAATAAAATGTGAAAAATCCTAGTAGACTTTGAAAAGAATCTGTGCAATTAAGTAACCTGATGATTGACTTCAGTGCTGCAGTTTCAAATCTTTAAGATACTATATTTGCATGACTCATTAAAATTTCTGTTATCCAGGTTACTGCTGATAATCATAGGCATAAGATCTTAAAGGCAGCCATTTAGTCTAACACCTGTTGTACAAATGAAGTAACAGACCAAAAAAGTAAAACCATATGCTCAAAATCACAAAGTGATTGCATAAATTCCTGTCCTTTTGCATTGTAGTTTTATTTCCTTTGCTGCTTGGCTAACATAGAGCTAATAAAAGATGAAGGTAGGACTTGAACCCAAGTTAAGTTCTGTGCCTTTCTCATGGAACCGTTATACCTCTTGAAGGTACTATGTGTAAAATTCCTGGGTGAGGAGAGGGATATCAAGTGGAGGAAGAAATAGGTTAAAAAATAAATTCGTGATTACAATATAATGAGAGGTAGGCTGTGATAAATATATGAACATAATGGAAATAATCAATGTAGCCTGCCCAGAATGATGGTGGAGAAGCTGGGAGAACTTTCTGAAAGGACACTCAGTCTGCATCCTGAGTAGCTACCCAGAAGAGGGGGCAGGATAGCCCAGGAGAGATAGGAGATTGTACCTAGTTATGGAGTCATGAGCAAATACATCATGCCCTGGAATTTGAAGAGGGTTTGCATGGCTTGAGGCAGAAATAAAAGGTGTGGAGAGACAGAGGATCTTTAGTTATGCCAAAGAGTTTGTGTTTTGTCCTAAAAACAGTGAGGAGGCACTAATGAAGTTTAAGCAGAGAATGGCATAATTATCATTTTATTTAGGAAGATCCTCTAACTGTATTGCAGAGATTGGATTGGAATGATCAAACTAGAAATCCATTACAAAGACTATTAGGTTCAGACAAGTGAATTAAGCACTCTCTGGCAGTGGAGGTACAGAAATTACCAAGCTCAAGAGTTATGTAGGAATTAGAATTGATACAAGTTAATGACTGATCGAAAGGGGAGGGTACAAATAAAAGAGGGCTCCAAAATGATTCTGATTTGTGCAACTAGGTTAAGGAAGGTGCTGTCAATTAAGACAAAGAATTGAAGATGAAGAGCTGATTTTGAAGGTGAGGAAGAAGTGGAAGAATCATGTTCCCAGAGCTTCTTGGTACCTTTAATCCTCTTGGAATCTAGGAAGGAGTTTTGAAAATTTATTATTAGGTTGTTGAAGCCAAAAGGAAGAGAATTACATTGCCAAAGAGAACACGAAAGGCAGGAGGGGTAGAACCCTAGGAAATAGTAGGATTTAGTGGTAGTTCCTAAACCTGCCTAAATAAATAACTGGAGTGCTGTTAAAAAGAGATTCCAGTGCAAGGAGGAGGAAATTTTAACATCATCAGATATTATGATCTTGTTCAAGGAGACAAGATAAAGACAGAAAATCCATTGGATCAGCCCATTTGTTTCAAATTGTGGTCTCCAACTATAGGATCAACACTACCTGGGAAGTTGTTTAAAATGCAAATTATGGGGAGAGACCAAGATGGCAGAGCAGCATGGAAGTTTTTTGCATCTCTTGTCCCTGAAATGCAGCTAGAACACTAAACCATCTTGCACACGTAAGGATTAACTCAGCAATCTGCATAACTTGAACCAAGAACTTGGCAGGAATTCACCCCAAAAGAAAGAACAGGAATAAATGGCAGGCAAAGACTTAATCAACACAGATACAAGCAATATGTCAGAACCAGAACTTAAAATACGGTAAGAAGAGTACTAGCTGGGGTTGAAAAAAAGCATGGAATCCCTTTCTGTGGAGATAAAAGAAGTAAAATCTAGTCAGGATGAAATTAAAAATGCTATAACTGAGATGCAGTCTCAAAGGGATGCCACGGTGGTAAGGATGGATGAAGCAGAGCAGTGAATCAGCAATATAAAGGACAAACTTAGGGAGAATCATGAAGCAGGAAAAAAAGGGAAACTAAGGCAAAAGAGCACAATATAAGAACTAGAGAATTCAGTGACTCACTAAAAAGGAATAACATCCAAATCATAGGGGTCCCAGAGATGAAGAGAGAGAAAAAGGGGTAGAAGGATATGTGATCAAGTGATAGTGGAAAATTTTCCTAACCTGGGGAAAGACAGACATCAAAATCCAGGAAACACAGAGAACTCCCATTCGATTCAACAAAAACTGACCATCAACAAGGCATAGCATAGTCAAATTCACAAAATAGACAAGGAAAGAATCACGAAAGCAGCAAGGGGGAAAAAAAATCCTTAACCTACAAGGGAAGATGGATCAGGTTTGCAGCAGGCCTATCCACAGAAACTTGGCAGGCCAGAAAGGAGTAGCAGGATATATTCAAAGTGCTGAATCAGAAAAATATGCAGCCAAGAATTCTTTATCAAGCAAGGCAGTCATTCAAAATAGAAGGAGAGATAAAAAGTTTCCCAGACAAACAAAACATAAAGGAGTTTGTGACCACCAAACCAGTCCTGCAAGAATTTTAAAGGGGACTCTGAGGGGAGAAAAGACGAGAAAAGAAAACAAAAGACCAAAAGCAACAAAGACTAGAAAGGACCAGAGAACACCACCAGAAACTCCAACTCTACAGGCAGCACAATGGCAATAAATTCATATCTTTCAGTACTCGCTCTAAACATCAGTGGACTAAATGCTCCAATCAAAAGACATAGGGTAACAGAATGGATAAGAAAACAAGACCCATCAATATGCTATTTACGAGAGATCTATATTAGATCTAAAGACACCTTCAAATTGAAAATAAGGGGATGGAGAACTATCTATCATGCCAGTG
>JAQQST010002155.1:0-10692 GCA_028646485.1 Cryptoprocta ferox
TTTACTCACCTATTTTTTGACCACTGTCCTTTGTTATGTCTCCACTTTATAATGTTTTATTAACTGATAGGGGACGTTCTTCCCCTATCTTCTTTTTCAAAACGTCTTGGCAATTTTTCTCATGCTCCTATTGTTCCACATATTATTTATTTTGATTAGCTAAAACCAGGTACCCTGGAATTCTGATTGCAATTTTGTTAGATGTGTATCATATAGGGATCATTTTGCATCTTTATAATATTTACGCTTTTCAGTCAGAAACATGGTATGTTTTCTTGAATTTTAAAAATCATTCGTTTCATATGCTACCTCCTATCTGTTACTTAATATTAGATCTGTTGCTTTTGTCTTCTAAACATCAACTTTCTCAACTAAATTTGGTCTAAAAATAACCTCTTATAGAATTATTAAGGATTTTAAGGAGAAAACATTTGAAGTCGTTTTAAAAGGCAAATGTAATGCCAAAGCACAACACTCAGCCTATACCTTCCATTTATTTAATCTTAGCCCTTTTTGTAGTAAAAGAAGGCAAGTGAGGGGACGAATATAGAAAGAGCATAATTTTCAACATTTATGAGTCACTTTCTTCCCCATTAATAGTATTCATTAATATCCTATTAATATAGTATTCACAAATTGTAGCACTTGGATCAACCTTTAAAATACATCACTGTGTTTTTATAGTCCTTCTTACAAGCAATCTCTAACCTCCATAGAAAATGCAGTCATCCATGGAGTGAGTGTGATCACTCACTAATCTTTAGTTAGTCTCAGGCATGACTGAAATCTACATGTAACATAACTGGAAGGAATGGGGCTTCCAAGTTCTCAGAACAAAACAGATAACAGCAACAAAATCCTTCTCTTTGACCTTTAACTTAATAGGCTGGAGAATTATTTCTTCAATCCAGAGTTTGGATTGCCCCTTAATTCTTACTGAAAGTCATTTACTCCCCTTTTCTTCCTGGTAAGTGAGCACATGGTAGTTGTGTGGTCTTCACTTTCTCCTTTGGGTCTGGCCAGGGTAACTCACACATTGCCAGCATCCCAGCTATGCTTGAACCCAGAGAGCAAGACCCTCCTTTCAGCTCAACATGTCCTATCCTACAAAGGTTATTCTATTCTGTCACCCTGTAAACTCAGCTACAACAGAACTCCCCACCACAGTCTCAGTATCGGGAGAGAGAATGCTTAAACGGAGCTTTGTTACTGGGGAAATTGTCACTGTTATTAATTAATAAGTAATATCAGCAAATAAGACATTTCATTCCCATGAAATGTCCAGCATTGTATCAGATATTATACATATTTAAAAAATACTTTGTTAAAAGAAATTGTGAAATGAATTATTTCCATGGTTGAGATAAAAAGAGATAAAAACTCAGGAAGTTTAAGTCTTGTCTAAGTTCATAAAACAAGCAAGTACTGAACTCAGGATTGTTAGTCCAATTGTTTCTATATTTCAGTTAAATTATTAGGGATATGCTCATCGATATAGGTAAGGATATTTAATAAGACTTCAGCATAATAAAAACTGAGAGAAGAGGGTGTAATCAAATGTCCACTTCTTGATCTTTCATTTCGTCTTGGCTGTTTCCTTATATCCCTCCTTCTCAAGAGATATCACACATATTACACGAGAAATACACAAGATCAAAATCTCCATTACTTACAAATTAATTAATAGGCAGCCTGCAGATCTGAAATTTCAAAGATGTATTTGTTTGTGATCTTTGAAGAGTCTATTTTGTTGAATAAAGTTACCTTAGAAAACTTTCATTTGAGAAAATTTAATAAATGCTAGACTTCATCTTCATTTGCTATTCAAGGAACTCAATTTGAATAGATATTCCCACTATTGTATTTTTGCTACGTTTCTCATATATTTAATCTCCACTTGATACACATAGATCTGATACTGCCTCTTTAAATATATGGTGACAGTTCACTTAGAAGTGTTTATCTGTTTATGTGGCTGTTTATCTGTCAGTCAGTCAGTTAGTATTTATAGAGGGCTCACAGGGTATGTGCATGTTTGTGAACATGAAGCTTGTAGATTATTTAATTTTGAAAAATGGCACTTGTAAATTCTGGCAGACTAACTCTATAACGAGGATAATATTGTTTTCTAAAACCTATTCTGTGTAAATGCTATTGTAACCAAGTCTTTTGGCCTCCACTGCATTAATCACATGCACTTGGTAGGACTCCCTTGAGAGTGACCCAGTGCATGATTGAATTTTTGTTTTTAATACTCTTAGTGTTTTGGTCTGTAAAAGGATCACTCTGCTGGCTAGATTTGTGTTGTGAGATCACAAATTGCTTGCTGTAGACATACTCACACTCTGGATATCAGAATGAGAATGAGATTTAGCTTAGAAACAGCTATCTGTGATTCTTTATAGCCATAACATTGGAATCACTGTTTAGCCTCACCAAACTTCAGAGTCTCCTTCTTACAGAAATGTTAACAGTGATCATTATATTCGTATGAACAATGAACTTGGATATTTGTTAAATATCTGGAACTATATTCCATTCTCTTTGCTGAGAGTTTTAGATATATTACTTTAAAATAATTTTTACAGGGGTGCCTGGATGGCTCAGTCAGTTAAGCGACTGAGTCTTGATGTTGGCTCAGGTCATGATCTCACAGTTCCTGAGGTCGATCCCTGCATTGGGCTCTGTGCCTACAGTACAGAGCCTGTTTGGGATCCTCTCTCTTTCTCTCTCTCTCTCCGCCCCTCCTCTCCTCACACGCAGCACATGAACTCTTACTTTCTCACAAAATAAATAAACTTTAAAAATAAATAAAATAATTTTTACAATAAGTCTCAGTTACAACACCACCATCTCCATACTTTATCCCACCCACACCCCCAACTTAAACTATTCCAATGTCTTCTCATTGCTTTAGGATAAAAACTAAAATCCTTGGGTGCCTGGGTGGCTCAGCCGGTTGAGCATCCAACTTCGGCTCAAGTCATGATCTCACAGTTCAAGAGTTCGAGCCCTGCATCAGGCTCTGTGCTGACAGCTCAGAGCCTGGAGCCTCCTTCGGATTCTGTGTCTCCCTATCTCGCTGCTCCTCCCCTCGCTCACACTCTGTCTCTC
Source organism: Cryptoprocta ferox (assembly GCA_028646485.1). NCBI lineage: Eukaryota > Metazoa > Chordata > Mammalia > Carnivora > Eupleridae > Cryptoprocta > Cryptoprocta ferox. The sequence goes on from JAQQST010002155.1 coordinate 3,115, forward strand.
AAAAATGAATAAATGTTAAAAAAAATTTTTTTAAAAACCCCTAAAATCCTTTACATAGCCTACGTATTTCTATACCTCTCACAGTTTTCCACTCATACTCCCTTTAATCTCTGTACATCAGCCACACCAGGCTTGCTTTTCTTTTTAATTCCTTGAATACACCATGTTTCCTCTCCTCCTATTGATGACACACTAAGGAGGATCTTTGCAACACATACCACAGGAGCTCTGTGTGATCAACAGAAGCAGTTCCTTAGATCAACTGGGAAAAGAATATTACCTAAGTAGAAAAAAAGAAATCACTACAAGAGACATTTCATAAAACAGGAAACAGAAATTGAAATAAATATTAAAATGCTCAGTTTCTCTAGTTTTAAAGGTGATACAAACAAACAATGAAATGGGATAAATGCCTGTGGAAGGTTCCTAGCATTGACAGAGATAGGCAGGGCAAGAGAATTCTAATTCCTTTCTCATCGACTTTTATACACATATACCTACATGCCAGCCATGTGTCTTCCAGCATTACTTATGCATTATGAGGAAGATCTACACCATTCATCTAAGTATAATATATATGAACACAGGAAAAAAATCTGTGAATAACAAAATATGGATATATTGTTTCAAAGTATACTTGAAATCCCAGAGTAACTATGAAATCAGGAAAACTTCAGAATTTCACATTTTTTATTGTACTGGTGAAATATATAAAACCATATTTGCAATAAAGGTAGAAACGAGCAAGTGCCACAACAGTGTTTCGACCAAAACACTTGAGAATTTCTGCCCTCTAAAGAAAAATATCAGATTGAATGCCATGTGTTCATCACTGAAAAACAAGAGTACACGATGCATTTCATGAGTTGATATGCCACCTGCAACTGCTTGTCAGAAGCCCAAGTATGTAGAGCTTGTAAATAACATCATTCAAACTAGAATTGTAGAAAACATTTAAATGTAAGGGGTGAGGGAAAAAAACACACACAACTATTGTGCAAGTCAAGATTAACTCTGCTGAATCCTTTTTTATACTTTTACTTTGAAATGATTAGAGATTCACAAAAAGTTGCAAAAATAGTGAAGTCCTGTGTGTCATTCACCCAGTTCCTCTCAATGATTGCTTCTTATGTAACTACTGAACGATATCAAGATCAGAACATTGCTATTGATACAATGTGTGCCATTTTATTCCATGTGCCATTTACAACATGTGTGTCACATGTGTAGATTCCTACCACTGCCGCCACCATCAAGATCCGGAACTATTCCACCACCACAAAGGTATCCTTCTTGCTACCGCTTGGAGTCAACAGTCTTCTCTCTCTCTTCTCTTATCTCGAACCCTCAGCAATTATTAATCTCTTCTCCATAATTTTGTCAGTTTGATTAACTCAATCACTTTTGTCTTTAGTTTTATGTACATTTGTAATTGTGAATTTTTACAGCAATAACACTTTGAAAAACATTTCAGAAGTGAACATCACAGCTTTAAAATCTTGTAAGACGTTTAGACAATGTTAAATGAATTTGCATGTGTCTTACCTAATTCTGGTAATTATAAACCACTGAGCTCATTCAACACACCAGATGAAAATGTTGACAATGGCAACAGCAGTACTAACTAGTATATATCCCTTTATTCAGGAAGCAAACCTTTTTTTTTATCAATTAAATGACTTTAATAATGAATGCAATATATTGTACCTCATCTACTAATCTATTTCCTCCAAAGACTAGCCATCTAAATGTTTTTATTTATTTTTGAAAGAGAAGGTGCAAGTGGGAGAAGGGCAGAGAGAGAGGGAGACACAGGCTCCACACTGACAGCAGTGAGCCTGATGTGGGCTCAAACTCACAAAGCACAAGATCATGACCTGAGATGAAGTCGGACACTCAACCAATGGAGCCACCCAGGCGCCCCAAAGATTAACCATTTATACATACAAATAAAACATGTATTTAGTAACTATGATGTACCTAAAACTGCATTAATATTATATGAAAAATATATAGCCTTGAATAACCTAAAATATAGATGAGGACTTAAGTTATTTTAAAATATTCCCATCTTACATTTTAGTTTTCTAGTCTCATTTTTTGAGCACAGAATAGGTACTGTCTGATTATTGTTACATAACTATTCATTTTACATATTACCATACCATGTTTTTTAAATACTGACACAGTCAAAGGATGCCATGAATTTAAGCAGAAATCTCCATTTGCTTCTGTTCATTAACTAAAGCTTAGAATATTTGTGTCCTGTTTTGGACTGGAGTTCTATTCCAATTATCGTTGGATTTGTAGTTCAATTAAACCTTGATAGGCTCATCCAAGGATGCATTCAATCATCCAGCACAGAAAGCTAAACTCATTTTTGCACATTCAGTACCAGATAATCCAGATTTTCTCCATGTTAATAGATGTTTGGGCATGGAAAGAAAACTGCATCAGTATGTATTGGCCATATTAGTGTAAAGTAACCAGTGCCAGGGTTTCATTTCCTGTGTAAATTTGGTGTATAAAGAAATAAGTAACTATGAAACAAATAGGCCACTTACAGTAGAGGCACTATATTGCTTTGTAAGTGAAGAATTATGTATAATAGTGCCCATGACATATGTGTTTGTTTTATTCTATGAGTACATTTATAAGACGAGTTAACATATTTTGCAGTGACGTTATTGGAAATACAATAATCAGTAAAGAAAATAATATTATAAAATATTGAGGTATATCTTGCTGATTCCTTTGTATTAATTTATGTTTTCTTTTCTTCCAAAGATAATCTCTACAACATGGTGGTTGTGAATAATTTAGATAGGTAAACCTGTGTGTAATACTCAGCTCTAACATTTATCACTTGTGTGGCCTTGAACAAGTATTTCCATTTGTAAAATTTAATACTGTTATCTCTGGTTTATAGTGGTTGTAAGAGTAAATTAGGTTTTCCTTATGGATTCCTAACACAATCCCTGGCATAGAGTAAGAGTCCAATAAATATTGGTAGCTCTTATTTTAATTATTACTATATTTAGCACAAATATAATATTATATTATAAATATATTATTATTATATTTATATTTTGAGAACGTTTTTAATATTTATCAGTATATAATCTCCATTAATATCCGCAGTTCTCTCTTTAGAATTTCCATAATATTGGGGCACCTGGGTGGTTCAGTCGGTTGAGCAACAGACTCTTGATTTTGGTTCAGGTCATGATCCGACGGTCATGGAAGCCTGGTTAAGATCCTCTCTTTCTCTTCCTCTGCCCCTCCCCTGCTCACGCATTTTCTGTCTCTCTCTCTCTCAAAAAAAAAAAAGAACTTCCATAATATTAATAACAATGAATAATTTAGTTTATCCTTAATTGAAGATAATAGCCAAATAAAGACACTTCACCCCATTCTTCTTGAAGCCAATTGAAACACAATAAAGAGAATGGAAAACAGAGTGGGGAAACTCCATCAAAAATAAAACTACTAAAGCACAGCAAAATCGCTAACTATGACTGAGAGCTGTAAAATCCAATGGAATTTGTACCAAATTAAGAAAGTTTTCTGAGAGGACATCAGCATCTGCCAATCTTCCACATCATTCAGGCTTCCGATAATCAAACAGGCCTGAAGGGCTCAAACAATTACTCTGTTTGCACTAAAAATGAGAGAGTGGAAAATGTGAGAGTCATTACAGCCCTTTCATACTACAGAGGAGCAGAGGGAGAGGCAGAAAGAGGAATCACGGAAACAAGACATCCTTAAGCAGAAGCAGATTGCTGGTGAAGGGGAGGCCATGAATGGAGGCCAACCTTGACTATTAATCAAAGACAGGACGATAAATACGCAGTTATGCTGTGAATTCATATGTTGACGTCCTAACCCCCAATTTGACTGTATTTGGAGATAGGACCTTTTAAGAGGTAATTAAGGCTCAATAAGATCATAAGGGTGGGGTCCTACAACTGGGTTCTTGTAAGAAGAGACACAAGGGATCTGCGTTTATGGAGAAAAGGCCATGTGAGGACAGCCATCTGCAAACAAAGGAGAGAGGTCTTAGGGAGAAATCAAACCTGCCTACACTTTAATATTGAAATTCAGTCTCCAGAATTGTGAGAAATTGATTTCTGTTCTTTAAGTTCCCGAGTCTGTGGTATTTTGTTACATTCTCAATAGCCAATTTGAATAAGAAAATAAATAAGGATAGTATCGAATAAAATAAATATCCATGAGTCTGTATTTATATAAATAAATAATTGAGTTAATAAATAAAGGAAGTAGAAGCTTTTTTTAGTAAAATAATTCCTATTAATAAATGTAGAAGGACTGAGAGAAATGCAAAACTATCATTAGGTAAACACCATCATTATAATTGCTGCAAGCAAGATCCACCAGTGAATGAAAAATGCAGTGAATGAAAATTTGAGCAGAAACAGAATATTTGCAGAGCCTCAAAATATCTCCCCCCAAAAGGCTTATCAATTGCAAAGGAAAAATTGTAAATTTACATTAGAGAAACCTAGAGAACACCACATTAGCCATATGACTGAGAGTTCTACCACTAGTTATAATGCATATGAAAATCATTTCCCCCTTGTTATAATGCAGTGAAAAGGACACATCCCTTCTTTAGTTCTTTTACCAAAATGAATAACCTCATTTTAATCATGAGAAAACATCAGACAAAACAGACTGAAAGATATTCTACAAAATAATTGACCAGTATTCATAATGTGTCAAATCATGGAAGATAGGGAAAGAATGAGAACTGTCACAGCTTGGACACAACAACTAACGGTGATGCAGAATTCTCAGGATTGTGGAATCAAAATGGGATACAAGGGGAACACTGAAATCTGTAGTCCAGCTAACAGTGACATAGCAATGTTAATTTCCTGGTTTTGATCATTGTACTACGGCTTTGAAAATGATTAAGATCATGAGAATCTGAGTGAGGGTACTGTGTGAACTCGGTGCTACGTTTGCAACTTTTCTGTAAGTTTAAAGTTATTTCAAAATTTTTTAAAAAAGTTTTATTATAGAAGAATTATAAAAATGGATGCACTTCTAGAAGTTTATCTTTGAATTGCAATAGTAGAAGTGTCAGTCACTTCTTTATCTCTCACAATTTAATGTAAAATCGTGCTATTGTTTCAATGTAAAAAAATTATATATTTGCTTGCTAGGTTTGAAGTATTAAACCAAAGGCAATATTGAAAACCTCTTGTTTTTCTAAAAATTAAAAAAGATTGAATTTCAGGCACAATATTTCAGGCTTGTTGCTATCAAAGAGAAGAACTTGTTATGAATCTTGAAAAAAAGTGATTGTATTATGTCATTTTATTTTATTTTATTCAGTGCTCTTATTTATCTTTTAAGTTTTTATGTAAACTTCAAGTAGTTAACATACAGTGTAGTCTTGTTTTAGATATATATATAATATAGTGATTCAATACTTACATACAATATATTGTCTTCATCACAACAAGTGCACTTCTTAATCCCCTTCCTTGTTTCACCCATCCTCCCCCACTTCCCTTCTGGTAACCATCAGTTTGTTCTCTCTAGTTAAGATTTTTTTTCTTGGGTTGCCTCTCTCTCTATCTCTCTCTTTTCTCCTTTTGCCTCTTCACTTTTTTTCTTAAATTCCACATATGAGTGAAATCATATGGTATTTGTCTTTCTTTGACTGACTTACGTTGTTAAGCATAATACTCTCTAGCTCCATCCATGTCATTGCAAATGGCAAGATTTCATTCTTTTTTAATGGCTGAGTATTATTCCATTGTGTATATATACATCTTTCTTATCCATTCATCAGTCGATGGACACCTGTGCTGTCCATAATATGGCTATTGTAGGTAATGTTACTATAAACATTGGGGTGCATGCATCCCTTTGAACTAGTATTTTTGTATTATTTGGGTAAATAGTTAGTGGTGTAATTCCTAGATCATAGGGTATTTCTATTTTTAACTTTTTGTGGAAACTCCATACTGTTCTCCCAAAGTACTAATTAATTATTTTTGAAAAGAGCAAAATTCTTGCTCAGAAATAAAAGAAATTGACCCAACGAAATCTTGTTGAAAAATTTGCCCCTGCATAGTCTCACACATGCATGTAAACTTGTATCAGGATTTTTACAATAGAGTACTCTGCAACTAATAAAAAGAATGAGGTTGACCTGTACATTTTCATGGGCAAATAAGAATTAATTGTAAAATAAAAAAGTAAACCAGAATAGTGTATATTTCACATGTCAAGTGGTACTTAAAAATCTATAGAATTTATGTATCAGTAGGTATGAGTTTTTAGGTGAGAATTTTCTCCAAAATCCTCCATGAAAATTTTGATAGTATAACTTCCAGAGAGTAGAGCTACCAGGATAGAATAAGGAAGAGGTACTTTTAATTGTATATCTGTCTATGTTATTTGAATTTTTATTATAAGATCTGTAGTAGTTTTCACAACAGAAATAATAAAAAGAAAATCATTTTGGTAATTAGAATAGAGCTTTTCAGTATATTTCAGAATATAAATAAAACCAATTGAAGGACATCTCAGAAAATGTTTAATCACAACATTGGTTTTTGTTTATAATCAAAAGTGTCCAAAGACAGAATTTACCGTTTCAAATCACCATGTCAATTCTATTAATAGAAGTATTCAGGCACAGGCTCATAAGACAATAACTTTGGAGAAATCTTCGCAGAGAATCCAAGCATTGAAGAGTAGTTAGACTGGATGATTTCGAGATCCCTTACATCTCTCAACTTTTAACAATTAGTGTCCTTTCTTGAAGCATACAGAATGGTGTCTGGGGCACTTGGGTGGCGTCCAGCTTTGGCCCAGGTCATATTTCACAGTTTGTGAGTTTGAGCCCAGCATCAGGCTCTATGCTATCGGCATGGATCCTGTTTCGGATCCTCTGTCTACGTCTCTCTCTCTCTCTCTCTCTCTCTCTACCCCTCCCCCACTCTCTCTCGTTCTCTCAAAAATAAATAAAGGTTAAAAAGTAAAAAAAAAAAAAAAAGAATGGTGTCATGCTTCATGTATTAAAGTACATTTACAAAGTAAATGTGAGACTTTCCTTTTTTTTCAGAATTTTGGTAGGTTCCTGAATAATGGAAAAACTATTATTATTACTTAGATACTTAAATGTTTAAATATTTCAGGTTGGCATGTTGAGATGCCATAAGCATTTTGTCTTCCACAGGAGGGAAATGATTAGAACAGCGTGAATGTAAACAGTGAGTCACATTTATTTGACCCCGTTGTATCAATGTCCTTTTCCTGGAAAATGAGTAAAATTTAGATCTGTCTCTTAAATTCAGATACCGGACTTAGTGGAAGAATACGTAGAAGATTCCATCTTTTGAAATAAAAGAAACCACCTTCTATTTACCTGAAAAGCAGAGCATAGATGAACGAGGTGTGGTTACCATGACTTAATGTAATTCCCGCCTAGATCCTAGTTTAAAAGAAAAAAATGCTGGAATCAATAAATTGGATACAGTTTATTTCATGCTTCTTACTCAGGTGAAAAGAAAGTTATATGCATATATATACATATAT
>JAQQST010002156.1:0-10691 GCA_028646485.1 Cryptoprocta ferox
GGGAGGAGAACCTGGAACTAAAGAAGCCTCAGAAACCCCAGACCCCAGGCCTTTTGGCAAGACTGACAGAAGCAAAAAAGGCAAAGGTGAGGAATCTGGGTGGTTGAAGCCATTCTTAGAACTGAAATCCAAGGACGCTGGAATTCCGATGTCTTTTTCTTTGTTCTGCATGCACAGTCATCTCTAAGGTCAGACAGAGGAATTCAGTAGAAGCATACAAAGAGCTCTATAACCAGCCCTATATCCCAGGTATAAATTCCACTTGGTCGTGGTGAATAATTGTTTTAATGTATAGTTGGATCTGGTTGGCTAGTATCTTGTTGATGATTTTTGCATCCATGTTCATCAGGGAAATTGGTCTGTAGTTCTCCTTTTTAGTGGATTCTTTGTCTGGTTTTGGAATCAAGGTAATGCCGGCTTCATAGAATGTGTTTGGAAGTTTTCCTTCCATTTCTATTTTTTGGAACAGCTTCAAAAGAATAGGTGTTGGGGCGCCTGGGTGGCTCAGTCGGTTAAGCAGCCAACTTCGGCTCAGGTCATGATCTCACAGTTTGTGAGTTCGAGCCCCGAGCCCCGCGTCGGGCTCTGTGCTGACAGCTCAGAGCCTGGAGCCTGCTTCTGATTCTGTGTGTCCCTCTCTCTCTGCCCCTCCCCTGCTCATGATCTGTCTCTCTCTGTCTCTCAAAAATAAATAAACATTAAAAAAATTTTTTTAAAGAATAGGTGTTAACTCTTCTTTAAATAGTTGGTAGAATTCCCCTGGGAAGCCATCTGGCCCTGGTCTCTTGTTTTTTGGGAGATTTTTGACTACTAATTCAATTTCTTTATTGGTTATGGGTCTGTTCGAATTTTCTATTTCTTCCTGTTTCAGTTTTGATAGTTTATATGTTTCTAGGAATTTGTCCATTTCTTCCAGATTGCCCATTTTATTGACATATAATTGCTCATAATATTCTCTTATTATTGTTTTTATTTCTACACTGTTGGTTGTGATCTCTCTTTCATTCTTGATTTTATATATTTGGGTCCTTTCCTTTTTCTTTTTGATCACACTGGTTAGGGGTTTATCAATTTTGTCAGTTCTTTCAAAGAACCAGCTCCTGGTTTCATAGATCTGTTCTACTGGTTTTTTGGTTTCGATAGCATTGATTTCTGCTCTGTTCTTTATTATTTCCTGTCTTCTGCTGGTTTTGGGTTTTATATGCTCTTCTTTTTCCAGCTCTTTAAGGTATACATTTAGTTTGTGTATCTGAGTCCTTTCTTCCTCCTTTTGGAAGGCCTGGATTGCTATATATTTCCCTCTTATGACTGCCTTTGCTGTGTCCCAGAAGTTTTGGGCTGTAGTCTTATTTTCATTGGCTTCTGTATACTTTTTAATTTCCTCTTTAACTTCTTGGTTAGCCCATTCATTCTTTAGTAGGAATTTCTTTAGTCTCCAAGTATTTGTTATCTTTTCACATTTTTTCTTGTGGTTGATTTCGAGTTTCATAGCATTGTGGTCTGAAAATATACATGGTATGATCCCAATCTTTTCATACTTCTGAAGGCTGATTTGTGTCCCAGTATGTCATCTATTCTGGAGAATCTCCCATGTGCACTGGAGAAGAACGTGTATTCCACTGCTTTAGGATAAAATGTTCTGAATATATCTGTTTGTTAAGTCCATCTGGTCCAGTGTGTCATTCAAAGTCATTGTTTCCTTGTTGATTTATTTTTTAGATGATCTGTCCATTGCTGTAAGTTGGGTGTTGTGGTCCCCGATATTATGTATTTTTATCAATGAACTTTTTTATGTTTGTGATTAATTGATTTATATATTTGGGTTCTTTCATGTTTGGAGCATAAAATGTTTACAATTGTTAGATCTTCTTCTGAATAGACCCTTTAATTATGTTATAATGCCCTTCTTCATCTCTTGTTACAGTCTTCATTTTAAAATCTAGATTATATAAGTATGGCCAGTCCGGCTTTCTTTTGGCGACCATTAGCATGATAGATGGTTCTCCATCCCTTACATTCAATCTGAAGGTGTCTTTAGGTCTAAAATGGGTCTCTTGTAAACAGCATTTAAGTGGATCTTGTTTTCTTATCCATTCTGTTACCCTGTGTCTTTTGATTGGAGCATTTAGTCCATTGACCTTTCGAGTGAGTACTAAAAGATATGAATCTATTGCCATTATGTTGCCTGTAGAGTTGGAGTTTCTGGTGGTGGTGTTCTCTGGTCCTTTCTAGTCTTTGTTGCTTTTGGTCTTTTTTTTTTCATCTTTTTTCCCCTCAGAGAGCCCCCCTTAATACTTCTTGCAAAGCTTGTTTAGTGGTCATGAACTCCTTTAGTTTTTGTTTGTCTGGAAAACTCTTTATCTCTCCTTCTTCTTTGAATGATAGCCTTGCTGGATAAAGATTTCTTGGCTGCATATTTTTCTAATTCAGCACATTGAATATATCTGTCCACTCCTTTCTGGCCTGACTAGTTTCTCTGGATAGGTATACTGCAAACCTGATCTGTCTTCCCTTGTATGTTAAGCACTGTTTTTCCCTTGCTGCTTTCATGATTCTTTCCTTGCCTGAGTATTTTGTGAATTTGACTATGATATGCCTTGTTGATGGTTGGTTTTTTTTAATTTAATGGGAGTTCTCTGGGCCTCCTGTATTTGATGTTTGTGTCTTTCCCCATGTTAGGAAAATTTTCCACTATAATTTGCTCACATAAACCTTCTACCTCTGTTTTGCTCTTTTCATCTTCTGGGACTCCTATCAATCTGATGTTATTCCTTTTAATGAGTCACTGAGTTCTCTGATTCTTATATCGTGCTCTTCTTCTTAGTCTCCCTCTTTTTTTCTGCTTCATTATTCTCCGTAAGTTTGTCCTCTATATTGCTGATTTGATGCTCTGCTTCATCCTTCCTTGATCTGTGGCATCCATCCTAGATTGCAATTCAGTTACAGCATTTTCTATTTCATCCTGAGTAGCTTTTAATTCCTTTATCTTTGCAGAAAGGGATTGTAATCTATTTTTAATCCCAGCTAGTATTCTTATTACTGTGATTCTACGTTCTGGTTCAGACATCTTGCTTGTATCTGTGTTAAGTCCCTGGCTGTCATTTCTTCCTGTTCTTTCTTTTGGGGTGAATTCTTTTGTTTTGTCATTTTGAAGGAAGAAAAGGAATTAATAAAGTAAAAATAAATAAAAAACAACACAAAGAAATCAAATAAAGGATGCTAGATCCTAAGTGGTTTGGTCTGGTTGTTGAAAGAAGCTTGATAGATTAGAGAACAAAGGAAAGACAAGAAAAGAAAAAAGGGGGAGGACAGAGGAAAACGTTTGAAAATTTGAAAAAATGAATACAATAAAATAGAATAAAATGCAATGATGAAAGTTAAATAGAATTTTTAAAGTTACAAAAAAGTAAAAAATATAGTAGAAAAAAATTAAGGAAAAATCTTTTTAATAAAAATTGAAATTAAAAATAATTTTTTCGTCTTTCTGTATACAAGTATAAGAAAAGAAAAAGAAAAACAAATTGAATACATGGACCAGAGAACAGAATGAAATATGATTGAAATTACATCAGTATTCCCTAGAAGTCTGACTATGAAGCACTTTATAGTCCGTAAACTAACCATGCGGAGAGACTTGTGGTGTTCCTCAAGCGCAAAGTTGGCCCAGTTGGGTAGGGCTTCGTGTGATCGCTCCTTTCTCCACTAGATGGCACTGCTTAGCTCACTGGGGTGGATTGTTGAGGCATATGTAGGCATGTATGCTCATGCACGGGAGGGGCGAAAATGGCATCACCCAGCTACCCAGTCTCTACTACCAGAACTCTGTGCTCTTCCAGACTGGCAACCAACCATCCCTCCTTTGTCTCCAGCTTCCATCCACTTCCCACTTCTATGCTGTCCATGACCAAGCCGTCAGGCTGCCAGTCAGCACCTCCCTCTGGAGTTTTATCTCAGATGCGGCTGTGTTTCCCAACCCCTCGCTTCTGAGGGACTGTGGCTTTGACCCGTTCTGACCCTCTGGGGGAGGGTCTCACCAAGAAATGGCCAGGTACTGGCCCACCTGAAGGAATGTTAGTGAGATGGTGCTGCTGCTGATGCCCAGAGACCAGAGCTGGATGCCAGCCTGCCCCAGAAAAAGTTCAACCGATCGTGTAGTAGCCATGTTTCAGGGATTATGGAAAACCACAACACACATCTGGCACCAGGCTTCACCCTTAAGGTCCTTATTCCAGCACCAGCGAATGTGGGTGTTTTCCAGGGTCCGCTGGGACCTTTGCCTGTGGGAAGGCCACACAGCCTCTACCAAATGTCCTCCCAGCAGGGGAACTGCCTTTCCCTATGTGGTCCGTGGACCCCTCAGACCTTGCTCTCTGCTCCTGGGGATTCGTTTTTCCCACCAGAGCACCACCAGGTATTGAGCTGCGGAGTTTCAGACTCTGTGCTCCCCCTGTTTACAGAGTCTTCACGGAATTTAAACCCTCTCTTTTCTCCTTTCTCCCTTTTTTCCAGTCCATTCCAGCTGTTTCCACTCTTCCTCTTTATCTCCAGCGCTTTCAGGGGGAGGGTGCTTTTCCCATACTTTCCCCCATCTCTGTCCTCTCTCTGCAAGCAAAAACAGCTCCCTGCCCTCCACGGCTTCTCTCTCCCCCGGTTCACCTCTTTGTACTGCATACCTGCTGAGTTCTGTGCTTCAGGTTGTGCAGATTGTTGTGTTAATCCTCAAATCAGTTTTCCAGGTGTGCAGGATGGTTTAATGTTGATCTGGCTGTATGTCAGGGACAAGAGACACAAAGAAAACTTCTATGCTTTTCTTCCATCTTGGCACCTTCCCTATATAACATATATTTTTAAGGTTTTACTTTCACATAATCTCTGCACCCAACATGGGGCTTGAACTCAACCCTGAGTTCGGTATGCTCTACCGACTGAGCCAGCCAGGTGCCCCTATAACATATATATTTTAAATTGTATGACATATGTAAATATATATATTATGTATAATTTATGTTACATGTAACAGATATATATTTAATATATGATGTTTAAAATTTTATATATTATTACACTGTATATTATATTTTAAATATTATATTATATATAAAATATATAAAGTATAAAATAAAATTATAAAATTTAAAATATATGTATGCTAAAATTTCTTTAAGCTTATTTTTATTTATTTTGAGTGAGAGATAGAGAGCAAGTTGGGGAGGGGCAGAGAGAGAGAGGGAGACAGAATCCCAAGCAAGCTCTGAGCTCCCAGCACAGAGCTGATGTGGGGCTGGAACTCACGAACTGTGAGATCATGACCTGAGTTAAAATCAAGAGTCAGATGCTCAAACCAACTAAGCGACCCAGACGCCCCTTGAGGATGTATGTGAAATGACTATTTGCATTTTTTTTTTACTGTGAAATGTTTCCATAGATCCTATGTCCTTTTTATCTTTTTTTGAGATGTCTTTTTACTATTCCTTGATGGTAAAACATATTTTATTTGACTGGTGTATTTCTACAACATCCTACCAGGCTGATGCCCATCTACATATCCAAGAATAGATCTGACCTGTCAGGAAATCTGAGATGATATCCATCCATGTGGATCCCCCCAGCCTTCCATCTAAAGACTTGAACTGAAGGGGCGCATGGGTGGCTCAGTTGGTCGAGCAGTTGACTCTTGATTTCAGCTCAGGTCATGGTCTTTTGGTTTTGTGAGTTGGAGCCCCACCTTGGGCTCTATGCTGACAGTGCAGAGCCTGCTTGAGATTCTCCCTCTCTTTCTGCCCCTTCTCTGCTTGTACTCTCTCTGTCTCTTTCAAAATAAACTTTAAACAAATGACCTGAACTGAATTTCCTCTTACCTCATGGACCAGCCTTATCATGGGAGGTGGACTTAGTGATGTCCCCCATGCTGCACCCAAGCACTTTGGCCAGGACCCCACTTTCATTGCCATGCTGGCAGTCACAGTGTGCACAAGGTTTGCAGTGCCCAGCAGGAATATTCCAGTTAAGAAACATAAAGGAGGAGTGCCTGGGTGGCTCAGTCGGTTAAGCAGCCAACTTTGGCTCAGGTCATGATCTCCCAGTTCGTGGGTTCAAGCCCTGCATCGGGCTCTGTACTGACAGCTCAGAGCCTGGAGCCTGTTTTGGATTCTGTGTCTCTCTCTCTGCTCCTCCCCAACTCCTGCTCTGTCACTCTCTCTCAAAATTAAATGAACAAAAAAAAAAAGAAAAGAAAAGACACAAAGGAGCACTTGGGTGGCTCAGTCATCTAAGCATTGGACTCTTGATTTCAGCTCAGATCATCATCCCAGGGTGGTGATATTGAGCCCCACATTGGGCTCCGTGGTGACCATGGAGCCTGCTTAAGATTTTCTCCCTTCCTCTCCCTCTGCCCCTATTCCATTTGCACATGCTCTCTCTCTCGCTGTCTCTCTCTCTCTCTCAAAAAAAAAGGAAACTAAGGGCAAGACTATTGGCAGCCTCCCACAGTATGGAAGAGATTCTAATATCTTAAGCAAGCAACATGAAGACAATGAGTCTTTTTCTCTCCCAGTTTTATTGAGATGCAATTAACATGTAACATTGTGCAAGTTTAAGGCATACAGTGTGACAAGTTGATACACATATATATTGCAAAATGAATATCCCAACAGAGTTAGTTAACACCTTTATCTCATTACATAATTCTTTTTTTGGTGTGTTGAAAGTTTTTAAAATCTATTTTCTTAGCAACTTTCAAGTATATAATACAGTATTGTTAGCTATAGTCACCATGTTGTCCATTAGAACCCCAGAACTTATTCACCTTATAACTGGAAGCTTGTACCCTTTGATCAACATCTCCCCATTTCCCCTGACACTCATCCCTGGCAATGACCAGTCTACTTTCTGGAAGTTTGGTTTTATTTAGATTCCATATATAAGCAATATCATATATGTCATGTATGCATCTTTCTCTTTCTGACTTATCTTGCTTAGCAGAATGCCCTCGAGATCCATCTGTGTTGTTGCAAATGGCAGGATTTCCTTCCTTTGTATGGATGGATAATATTCCATTGTGTGTGTGTGTATGTGTGTGTGTATCACATTCTTTATCCATTGAAGTGAATTTCAATAAAGTGGAAGCCTCCCCTTACTTCCTCACCTTAGACATTTGAGAGTGCTACTCTCAAATCTTCATTCCAACATGACCAGCTGGCATCCTCACACTTTAAAGGAAAATCTGCCTTCTATAAATTCATGCAATTTTACACCAAATGGCATGTTTTTTTTAATTTTTAGAAATTTTTAATTTAAATAGAGTTGACACAATATTATATTAGTTTCAGGTGTACAACGTAGTGATTGGATAACTATGTACATTATGAAATGCTTACCATGATAAATGTGGTCACCATCTGTTGCCTCACAAAGTTATTACTATATTATTGACTATATTCTCTATGCTGTACTCTTCATCCTCATGGATTATTTTACGACTAGAAGTGTGTACCTCTTAGTCCCCTTCATCTGCCTCATCTGCCCTTCTCCCCACTCTGCACTGGCAACCACCACTCATTCTCCATATTTGTGAGTCTGTGTCTTTTTTGTTGTTGTTCGTTTGTTCATTTGTTTTGTTTTTTAGATCCCAAAAATAAGCAAACTCATATGGTATTTGTCTTTCCCCCTGACTTATTTCATGGAGCATAAGACTCTCTAGGTCTATTCATGTTGTCACAAATGACATGATTTCATTCTTTTTTATGGTTGAGTAATATTCCATCATGTTCATATATCCCATCTTTATCTATTTATCCATTGGTCGATGCCCGGGTTGCTTCCATACTTTAGCTACTGTAAATAAAGCTGCAACATAGGCATTGTGTGTATCTGTTCAAATTACTGTTTTCCTTTTCCTCAGGTACGTACTCAAAAGTAGAATTACAGGGTTGTATCATATTTTTATTTTTAATATTTTGAGGAAATCTCCATAGTGTTTTCCACAGTAGCTGCACCAATTGAAATTTCTACCATTGGTGCACAAGGGCTTCCTTTTCTCTACATCCTTGCCAATACTTGTTATTTCCTGTACCTTTGATACTAGGCATTCTCATTGGTGTGGGTGATACCTCACTGTGGTTTTGTTTTGCATTTCCCTGACAATTAGTGATATTAAACATCTTTTCATGTGTCTGTTGGCCATCCAAGTGTCTTTTTTGTAAACATGCCTATTCAAGTCCTCTGCCCATTTAAAATCGGATTGTTATTATTTTTTGGTTGTGCAAGTTCTTTTTTTATGTTTTATTTTATTTTTTATTTTTTGAGAGAGATAGAGTGTGAGCAAGGGTGGGGTGAGAGGGATAGAGGAACAGAAGTGAGCTCTGTGCTGACAGACAGACAGCAGGAAGTCCAATGTGGGGCTTGAACTCACAAGTTGCAAGATCATGCCTGAGCCAAAGTCTGATGCTCAACTGACTGAGTCACCCACATACCCTGTATGAGTTCTTTATTGTTTGGATATTAACCCCTTATTAGATATAGCATTTGCAAATATCTTCTCCAAATCAGGAGGTTACCTGATTTTTTTTAATTGTTAGCCACTCTTTTTTTCTTTAATTAGTGAAAACAGGTTTTGTGCTCTTCTCTGTCCCTACCTAGGTCCCTTTGTCCATTTCTACATTAAGATGTTTTATATGTTACTATCACTCCATGTCATCATATTTTAAAGACTACTATCTCCCTAAGGATGTAAACTACAAGTCATAACTTAGCCCAAAATGTTCCTAACTGAACCTGAATTGGCACTCCACCTTCACCCCATGCTACTTCATTACTACTTGAGAACATTCTTTTCTTCACTCTCTTGAATGGCTGTCTCACATGTTAACTTTTCCAACAATTCCAAGCTTAGTTGATTTCTGGATATATTTAATGTGTCAAATTAAAAATTGCAACATTCAAAGACTCCCTCACAATCTCTAGATTGTTTCAGGAACAATTTTTTAATTGCACGGATTCAAAACTACTTCACTGGAAGTGTGAATAAAATTTCACTTGTATTAAGTATTATCATAATAATTACCTTGATTCAATTACATTTACTATTACTATTGATTGTTTCTTATTGGGACAGAAACTCATTCTGGCTTTCTGACCACCCTCCTGGGGTGTGATTGTTGTGCCATTATGCTGGCAGAGAAGGGGGTGAATGAGTAAACAACTGTACACTGTGTGAAAACATACAATTTACACATTTGTTATGAGTTGTGTGGGTGTTTCCAGGCAAGGTAGAACCTGGACATGCTGGAGTCACGAGTCATGAGAACAAAGGGGAAGGCTGTTGGGAAACATCCATTGATCAAGGCAAAGACCTTCATCAGCAACCAGCTGGGATTATCCAAAACAGCAATAGAAACTTGAGATGGAGGAGAGGGAGTAGAAAGACACAAAGGTGCTCACCAGGACGAGGATGCTCTGGGTGGCTCTGGACTCAACAGAGGATCTGGGGGAGACATTAATGCTGTGAATGTGTTGGATCCGCTGCTTGTGCCTGTACAGGATGAAGACCATGTAGGCACTGGCCCAGAGCATGAGCCCCAAACATAACACATCAGGGACTGATAACAACGCTGCATATAGCAATTGTGTGATTTTGTCATAATTTATCCCAGAACAGCATTCCAAATCTTTTCTCACTGAGAGGCTCGTGTTGTTCCATTTGCCAGTCATATGAATAGGAAAAATGATATTTACCATCATGCAGAGGGTCCAGCACAGGAATATAGAGAAGTCAATGGACTTGAGAGCTTTCCTTTTAAGTTTTGTCCACCTGGTGTTCTGGGGGCTGATCATGATGGCCTGGAAGACACACAAGAGGCAGGTGCTGCCTATAGACATACCCCTGTTTATTCTATAAAGATAGAAAAGAAGTTTGCATCCAAAATCACTTGGAAAATTTTTCCACCCGAAAGCTACCATCGTCTGGGGGACTCCTTTACAGAGGAGGGATAAGGAGTTGGCTGCAATCAGGTGTTTAACAATCAAATCTATGGGCTTCAACCTGCACCCAGTGAAGGAGAGGAAGAGATAATGGTAAAGAAGAGAGAAATTCCCTAAGATTCCAACCATAGTCTGGGTTAAGAAGATCGCTCCTATGACCAAATCCCTGGAGGCCATTCTGCCAGTTTCCAGTCCCTGAGATTTATCTTCAGAACCAGAGGATCCTGCATGGGAATATGATGTGTGGGCTTCATGCATCCTGTCAACTAAAATCCAATATTCTCCACTTATCCTTAGCTTCTCCTCAGAAATGGTGTTGAGAAAACCGGATATCCAAGTGTAAAATGGTGACATTGGACCCCTATTTTATACCATACACAAAAAATCAAAATGGTTAAAGACTTAAACATAAGATTTGAAACTGTAAAACCCCTTCAGGCAAACATAGAGGAAAATCTTCTTGGCATTGGTCTTGGCAATGATCTCCTGTGTCTGACATCAACAGCACAGGCAACAAGACAAAAGAAATATAAGTGGGATGATGTAAAACTAAAATGTTTCTGCAGAGCAAAGGAAATAATCACTAAAGTGAAAAGGCAATCTATGGAATGGTACAAAATATTTGCAAAGGATTCATCTGACAAGGGAAAATATACAACATATTAAGAATCTCCAACAACTCAGTAGAAGAAACCACCAAATTAACAAATTAA
>JAQQST010002157.1:0-10689 GCA_028646485.1 Cryptoprocta ferox
GGAGCAGGGAACCACTGGCCGTTGAAAAATAACAAAAAATCAGATTCCCCCTTTTACTTTCAGGACTTGAAGGCTCAGGGCAGGGCAGTCAGGCTGAGGCTCACCCTCATTTATACCAAATCTGAGAAGGGTCTTTAGTGTGAGGATACAGCCACCAGTGAGCAGAAGGGAAGTGTACCAGGCACTACCCAGGGGCCAAGTGAGTACCCTGAATGAGAAATGAGGACCAAAACAGCCCATGAAGGAGAGGACTCCACTAGCTCTCCGTGCCCCCTAAAAGGGACAGGGAATAAAGAACTACTTTACTTCTTCCTCTGGGGTCTCTGGCTTTGGTTTGAGGTATCAACTTCACAGCAATAGAATAGAGGGGGCCCAGGACTTGTCAGAGTTGTCAGGATGATCCTGAATGTAAACTGAGAAGACCCCCCAGACCACAGAACAGATGTTCCCCACTGGCAGCCCCTGCCGTCACCCCAGTACACCCCAGGCAGGGTTGGCAGACTACAGTCTAAGGTTCCCTCTAACTTCTTCCAGAGAATTCTCAGGAGACAGGCTGACTAGAACAGGAGGCTTGTGGGTTCCTGGAGCAGTGCCCTTTAGTAAACCCACAGAGGCAGCCTTGGTTAAAGCCAAGGTGGAATCCCCCTACTGAAGGTGCCTATGTCACCACATTCTCCTTCATCCAGGGATCCGCATCTCCTGATCCTGTTTATACTACTGCCTCCTGTCCCTGACCAGAGTGCCATCATGCCTCGGAGTCACAAGAGTAAGCTCCAGGCTCGTGAGAGACGCCGCCAGGCTCGAAGTGAGGCTCAGCGCTGTGAGAGTGATAAGGCCACAGCAGCAGTGGAAGGGGAGTCCACTCCCCCCTCCTCTCCTCAGTGTGAAGATACTACCCAGAGTGTGCCTACTACTGGGTCAAGTGGCACTTCTAAGCAATGTGGAAGAGCAAAACCCACCACCACTACTTCTGAAGCCCTTTCTAGCACCAGATCTGATGAAGATTCCAGCAAGCAAGATGAGGAAAGGGTGAGCCCCTACGAGGTCCCATTCTACAGTGAACGTCCAGGTGAAGATTCTCTAACCAGGAAGTCTGCCTTGCTGGAGCAGTTCCTTCTGTACAAGTATAAAATGAAGCAACTCATTTTGAAGCCAGACATGCTGAAGGTTACTGGCCCAAATTACCAAGACCGTTTTCCTGAGATCCTCAAGAAAGCTGCTGAGCGCATCGAGATTATCTTTGGAGTCGACGTGCAGGAAGTCGATTCAACTAGACAGCTATACGACCTCATCAGCAAACTCGAACTCCCCAACAATGGGAGGGTGCGTCCTGGCAGGGGGTTACCCAAGACCGGTCTCCTGATGAATATCCTGGGAATGATCTTCATGAAGGGCAGCTGTGCTCCTGAGGAAGACATCTGGAAGTTCCTGAGTATGATGCGAGTATATCCTGGCAGGAAGCACTTCATCTACGGAGAGCCCAGGAAGCTCATCACCAAAGATTTGGTGAGGCTGGAGTATCTAGAGTACCGCCAGGTGTCCAACAGTGATCCTCCACGCTCTGAGTTCCTGTGGGGTCCGAAAGCCCTAGTTGAAAGCACCAAGCTCAAAGTCCTGCAATTTTTGTCGAAAGTCAATGATACCATCCCTACTGCTTTCCCATCCTATTATGAAGAGATTATGCGGGAACAGGGAGAGAGGGCCGAAGCCAGAGGTGGAACCAGGGCTGGTGCTACTGCCAAAGTCATTATCCCTGCCAGTGTCATGTCCAGAAGTATCTTCCCACCTCTGATGAAATCTCAGATTTCTAGACCTCCAGATAAGAAAATGCAACATCAGAGTAAGAATTAGATTATTAGCAATGTGAAAGAATCTCACAGTAAAATAGTAAGGTTAATAGAAGAGAAAAAAAAAGGTCAATCCAGTTTTTCTAGTTCCTTTTAGGCTTTAGTTTTACAAAAGTTTTTATGGTGTAGTTTTAAATGATTCATACTTCAAGTTTGTTCAATAAAGATAAATCTTAATTCATACTTCAAGTTTGTTCAATAAAGATAAGTTAAATCTTGAATTATAAGATGTGTTTACTGACTCTTTTGTTCATCACACGTTGAGTATCTGCTCACTGGAAAGCTCAGTGTTAGCAATGCAGATGCTAATATAAAGGAATCCAGTCTCTACTCCTAGAATTTTAGAGCCTTTGAGCTACACTCATACAAGTAAGATGCCGAAATACCTCTGTGGCCGACAGGTAAAGTAAAAACAGTGTGTGAGGAGGAGGGTGGTCCTTATGAGAACAATTAAGTGGAAATTGCCGAGCAACACAACTTGGGACTTTAGGAACCTAGTCCTCAGTGGGATGGAATTTTCATTTACAGTATGGGGTGCACAGTTGAGGTTGTGGAATTAGTAGGTGGAGGCCAGATCCTTCAACAGTATACTTCGGAAGTGACAGCTAAAACCCAGCGTTAGTCTGCTTAGGGTGGTACAAAAGCATACCATGGAGTGAGTGACTTAAACATTTTCACAGTTCTGGAGGCTGGCTAGTTCACAAACAAGATGCCAGCATATTTGATTTCTGGTGGGAGTTCTCTTTCTAGGTTAAAGATTGCCATCTTTTCCATGTATCCTGACGTGGCAGAGAGAGAAAATTCTCGTTTCTCTTGCTCTTAGGAGAATACTAGTCACATCACGGGTGTGCTATCCTCATGGCCTCATCTACACCGAATTCTCTCCCAAAGACTGCACTTCCAACTACCTTCACATTGGGTGTCAGGGCTTCAACATACGAATTTTGGTGAGTGGGGACACATACATTCAGTCTGTAATAAAAAATTGGTGCTATGAGTTATTTTGGGATTATGGGTAAGCCAAAGAGAAATCTCCACCTGGGGTAGAGAAGGAAGGGGTCTTTTATTCTTATTCCAGTGTAGCTGAGTACAGTGTGCAAGCTATGTGGTCTAGGCACAACATCTTCATGGAGTTTCTCAGAAATAAGGGTGATACCCACTACAGGTGAGACGCCATTGTGCTGGCACTGTTTGCCCTGAGTTGGGAGAGACACAGCCTGTTCATTAAAAGGGCATTTTAATTATATTATCTTGTATGCAATTTGGCAGACTAAGCAAGGGCTCGCTGCTGTTGAGGGTGCAATAATGAGTGTTAACAGAGGTCATTTGGATGGAAGGGCACCTGGGAGGTATGGGAAAACTTGTACCTTGACACCAATTCTAGGAACTTGACTCGCATCGAACTGACAAACACCACTCCGTGCCTGAGTTAAATGACAGGTGATCTGATGGGGAAAACTTAGTTTGTTTTACTAGCTCAGGTAAATCTGTGGTTGGTTTGGTGTTCTTTGTCTAAGAATACTGCATATTCTGACACTTCCTGGGTTAAAAAAAAATTACAAGGGAAGTAGGTGGTATCATTTGGGATCAAAATAATATTAATTGCCATTCTTAAAATATTGGGTCATATTTACTAGTCATTCTATCATGCGGTTACATATATACATTCCAACAATCCTGCAAGACAGCGCTTACCAAACTCACTTGGAGGATGAAAAACTTTCAATTTTCTCCAGTTCAAAAGAATGGTCACTATCAGAGCTGGAACTAGTGGTTCCCTGGTTTGAATTTGCCTAGAGGACACATTGTTCCACTTCTCCCCACCCAAGGCAGACCTTCCGTCTCTTAATTTATTTATTCACTCCGTCTTCTAAAATATATCTCAGGCAGTATGAAGGTACTGGAAACCAAATTCCTAAAAGCAGGCCTACTGAAGGGAAGGTAAACATGAGAATAAATCATAATATGTGGATTATACTTGGGTCTCCTTTTCCTAGGTCCTACTGAGAACTAATTCTGCCCAGGACTTGGTATTGTGTCCAGTTCTAGCACCTTCCATCATTAGAGAACCCTCCACCTGGGACTTCCCAAGTGTGCCCTCCTTCCAACTCTGTACCTGACCTGACGACCAATTCTTCACTTTGCCTCCTCTGATGGCTGCCCTCCATTATCAGAGGAACCAAAAACCTGTACCACCTGCTCTTGCCCTGACTTAGAGCATTCCAACTCCCTGGTGGTCACCTCCTTCACCACGGATATATGTCATTTTTATATACCTGTTTATGTGGTAATACGGAGATCTTCATTTCTCTTCCTCTCAACACACCTGAGATTGCCTTCTCCAAAAGTTAAGCCTTCTAATAGATGGTTTAAATAGCTTCTTGCTATAAATTTATGAATAATTTTCTTCACATACTTATTAACATGTGTCAAGTTTACAAGTTTTTATAGTTTGTGACTCAAATTGGAAAACCTTCCCCATTATTGTGGATCCAGAACAGGACACAATGGCATCGGAATAGACGTTACTTTATAAAATAACTCAGCAGTAAAATTATTTGAGTGAATAAAAGGCAAAATAAAAGATTATCAACTCCTATCTTCCTATTCAGTAAAATTTAGCGACATATAGCTGGATTTGCTTAGCTTAAGAATTTACAAGAAATTAAATCTCAATCCATTGGCTAATACGCTCATGGACCCATTTATTCCCTTAATATTAATCAGGCATCTCCTCTTGGGAACACACTGTGCTATTGCTGGGGATGTGAGGAGTTGGGAGAAGGGAGTGCCTGGGTGTAATAATACTAGAAGGACGGTAGTAAGATATCGTAGTAAACCAGAGGGTGTTTACACCAGAATGAGGATGTTGGGAGTCCAGATGAACACGGGGAGGTAGCAGTTAGGAGCAAATGGTGCAAATATGTTTAGGAAACTGCAGGTTTCTTTGGTGAGACTGAAGTTTAGGTTTAACGCTGTGGGGTAAGACTGTGGCAATGGGAAACAAGGGCCAGTTCTTCACAAGATGTGCTGAAGGGTTCAGAGATTGATGCTGGGAGTGAAAATGGCTCCTGATTCCTGGATAAACTAGAAAGAAACTTCCCATCAGCAAAGGTAAAGTAGGGGTTCTGGGTCTCTTTTTGCTGCATTTCAACAGTTTGCAAAGCATTACCTGTATCTTATGCCCATACAAAAACCTGCACAATTTTTGTTAAGTTATCTTATCATTTCACTTCATTCAAAACAAATTTTTTAAATTTCTCTTGAGGTTTCATTTTATATTCATGTGTTACTTATTATTGTTTTATTTAATTTCCATGTTTTGGGGATTTTCCAGTCATCATTTTGTTAATGATTTCTAGTTTAATTCCGTTATTGTCTGAGATAGAAACTACATGATTTCTATTCTTTTATATTTGTTAGATGTGTTTTATGGTCCAGAATGTGGTCTATGTTGGTGAGTGCCCCATGTGGGCTTGACAGGAATGTGTACTCTGCAATTGGATGAAGTAGTCTGTAGATGTTAACCATGTCCAATTGACTTATGATGTTAATGAGTACCACTATGTCCTTACTGATTTTCTGCCTGCTGGATCTTTACATTTCAGACAGAAGGTTGTAGAAGTCTCCAACTAATAATGGATTCATCTACTTTCTCTTACAATTTTTGCCTCATACGTTTTGATGTTCTGTTGTTAAACACATACCTATTAAGTACTGCTGTGTAATCATAGAGAACTGACACCTTGGTCATTATGCAATATCCTTCTCGATCCCTGATAACTTTCCTTGATCTGAGCTTTGCTCTGTGTGAAATTCATAGAGCTACTCCCATTTTCCTTTGGTTAATATTACCAAGGTATATCTTTCTCTATCCCTTTACTTTCAATCTCTGTGTCTTTATATTTAAAGTGGGTTTGTTATCAACGACAGGTAGACGAGATATCTTTCTTGATTCATACTGATATTGTCTTTCCGTTAGTGTTTTCAGATTGCTGATATTCCATTCAAGGTTATTACTGATATGACTAGATTAATATCTACCATATTTACTTACGTTTTCTGTTTTTCTATTTTTGACTTATATTCTTTTCCTGCCTTTGTGATTTTTTAGGTTAATTAACTTAATTGGGGGAATCATTTCACAATATATATGTATACCAAGACATCTTATTGCACACATTAAATAAACACACTGTGTATCTGTCATTCACAGCTCAGTAAAACTGGAAAAACTTGGGGGCGCCTGGGCAGCTCAGTCACTTAAGCCTCTGACTCTTGATTTCAGCTCAGGTCATGATCTCACAGTTCATGAGTTCAAGCCCCACATCAGGCTCTAGGCTGATGGTATGGAGCCTGCTTGGGATTCTCTCTTTTCCTCTCTCTGCCCCTCCCCTCTGCTCATGCTCTCTCAAAATAAATAAAACTTAAAAAAAAATTTTTTAATGGAAAAAATTAGTCGAACATTTTATATGATTCCATTTTCTCTCCATTGTTAGCATATTGATTCTTTTCATTTTTTTAACATCTCCTCAGGGGTTGCCCTAGTGTTTACAATATATATTTACAATGAATCCCAGCTCACTTTGAAATAACACTATATGACTTTATCGACAGTGCAAGTGCTTATATAATCACAAAGTATTCTTAATTCACTTCTCCAATCCCTTATTTCATTTCTGTCATTCATTTCACTTACGTGTAAGTTACAATAATGGAATACACCACGGTTACTATTAATTTAAACAAAGTGTTATCTGGTTAAGAATAAGAAAAATAAGTTTTATTTTACCTCCACTTATTTCTTCTCTAATGCTCTTCCTCTTTTAATATACATTCTATATCTTTTTCTTGCTTTTTTTTTTTAAACAAACTTCTTTGACCGTTTTTTTTGCCACATAGTTCTACTGGCAACAATTACCTCCATATCTGATCATCTTAGGAAGTACTTCTTCACTTTTGATGGATAATTTTGCAGGATACAAAATTCTAGATTGGTGGTTTTCTTCTGTTGACACTTTAAATATCTCACTACATTCTTTGCCTGTTTGTATGGTTTCTGAGAAACAGTCAGATGTAATTCTTATCTTTGCTTGTCTAAAGGTAGCTTGCTTTTCCTCTGGCTTCTTTCAAAAATTTTATCTTTTATTTTCTTCAGTTTGAATATTATATGCTATAATGTGTGAGTTTCTACCCTGAGGCAAGTTCGCAATTTAACTCAAGTCTGACGCTATCTATCTAAAGAATGCATGAGATTCCCCAGGTTAAGGAGTCCGCACAAGACTGCCCCCACATCAGACAAGAATCACAAGTCCCAGGATGCTAGTTGTACTTGTGACCTATAGGCCACAAAGTTCAAAGATGATTCTCAGTTCCGCACCTCCATTAACAAGATAGGATGGCTATGTGCGACTGAAGTTGTTTGTTTTCCTTCTCCCACATAGAAGTCTAGAGAAGGCTAAAATTGAGTATTTCCTTTCTCCCAAGTCAGCTAGGCTCTGACAAAACCCCAATAGGTTCAACTCTGACAATATAGTTTCTCCTGAGGACAGGTCTTTTTGAGAATGGAACACTCTGGCATATTTCAAATGACTACTTTTCTCTCCCTGCTAGAAGCTAAAGGAGACTTTTTTATTTTCATTGTGGAAATCTGGTAGAGCTCCTGGAGGTACTATTCACAATGTGCAGAGTTTTAAACTCTCAGACTTTTCTACAAAGAGTCGGCAGAAATTTCTCAATTATAGTTCAGGTACTGGTTCCCATGGAGATCTCCTCTGCTAAGTTCTGATTCTCCATACTGACCTATTTGTTGCTCCAACTGAGCAGGGGCGAGGGGCGGGGGGCGGTGGCGGTAGCTTGCCCTGTGGTCTCACTTCATGGGTAGATCTAAGATTTGTTGATTTTTCAGTTTCTTCACCTTTTTACTTGTTGTTAGGATGGAATGATGACTTCCAAGTTCCTTACATGACAGATGAGAAACTGGAACTCCATTATTTCTTCCATTTTTCTTTCTGCTCCCTTCTCTTTGCTCTCTCTGAGACTCCTATTACATTGTGATTTTATAACTGATGGTGTTCCACAGATCTCTTAGGTGCTGTTCATTTTTCTTAATTATGTTTTTCTTTTTTTCAGGAGTTTGCCCCAACTCCTCAGACTGGATAATCTCTCAACTAACCTATCTTCAAGTTTATTGAGTCATTCCTTTGTCTTCTCAGATCTCCTGTTGAACCCCTACAGTGTATTTTTCATTTCCATTATCATTCTTTCCAACTCCAGAACTTTTATATGGTTCCTTTTCATAATTTCTCTCTCCTGGTTGATATTCCTTACTTGGTGAAACTTCATTCTCATAGTTTCTGTTAGTTCATTGTAGATGATATCCTTCATTTCTTTGATACTATTTAAAATAGTTGATTTAGGGCCTTTGTCTCGTAATCCAATCTTTGGGCTTCCTCCTGCATAGATTCTACTGATGTCATCCCCCCCATACTTTATTTCACTGCACATCTCCTAATGTTTGGGGAAAACTAGACATTTCAAACGTTATAATGTGTCAGCTGTGGAATCAAATTCTTCTTCATGATTCTTCTTCTTATAGTTTCTGTTCATTTGCTTCATGAATTTTGTCAACTAACATTTTAAGATGTGTGTTCATTGCTATGTGCAGCCATTGATATCTCTGTTCAAGTCGTTCATATGCCAGCTGGTAATTTGGCAAAGATTTCCTTAATGACCTCCATTCTCTGCAGATGGGCTCTGTGTTTGTATTGGAGTATGCCCTCTGCAATCAGCTAGGCAGCTTATAACTTTGCCTATACTTCTGCGTGCAAAGAACCTAAATGTGAGCCTCAAGGAAGAGATTAGGGCCTTTCAGTTTTATTTTTTGACAGAACCTAGTCCTGAAATTCCGATAATCACCTAGACTTCCAGGAATATGTCACAGCATTGTGAAGCCTCCCTTTCCACCAAGTATTTCACTCAACTCTTCATTTCCATGGTTTTTAGTTTGTCCATTGTTTGCCCCAACTGTTAGCCATTGCCATCCCTAAGTAGTGGTGGCTAACGCATTTATCTTTAAATGTTTTTGACAGATTAGAGAGCGGCAAGATGGCGGAGAAGTAGGGAGCTCTGTAGTCTGCGCTCGCCCGCATCGATTGAACTGAGAAGGACGGAAGGGAGAATACACTGATTTGCAAGTGGGGGAAAGAAGAAACAGACGCCAGAAAGAAGACAATCTCAAAGATGCCTGAGTGAGTGACTGTGAACTGGAAACTGGAGGACAGGCGGACCCCAGAGGTGCAGGGGGAGAGGAGCCCCAACCCAACACAGGGTGAGCGCACTGTGCCCCGGAGAGACAAGGGGAAGAGAAAGAGAGACTGAAAACGCATATGGAACCATCTCTAAGGGAGGAAAAGCTCACCTGTCTCCCCATATATATATACCCACTGGGCGCGGGGAGAGAAATCCGTCCCATCTGGTTGGCGAATTCTTCCTTGGGTGCAGCAGCAGCTGCATCCATTCCAAGCCGCACCGGGAGCGGCAGCGGGCAGCGGCCCTCCTACAGCACAAGCCGCTCGGAGGGCGGCGGTGGAGGTGGGCCTGGCCGGGAGGCCGGCCGCCAGCAGGAACGCATCTCATCGCCAGTGGTAGTGTTGAACTGCATGGACCAGGATTTGGAAGTGATGCGGAGCTTGGAGAATACAGTTTGGCTCACCCGCAGCACAGGGAGATCAGACTCAGAAGAGCAGCTTGCAGCGCTTGGTTCGAGCAAAATTTGAAGCGCCGCCATTCCTCTCTCCGCGACCACCAAGGCGTGGCCTCGGAGAACAGCCCCCCGAGACACACCCACCTATGCCAAACCACGCCCATCCGCGCAGGACAGTTGCCTGTTTTTTCTTTTCTTTTCACTTTTTTCTTTGCTTATCCTTCTTTTCTCCTGCCATCCAGACATATTTCCCTTATCTTATTCTTATCTCTCCTCTTGGCTGGTTATGCACTTTGACAGTCCACAGTCTTTTTCTATGTCCCCCCTTATTTTTGTTTTTTTTTCTTTTTCTTCTTTTTCTTCTTCTCTTCTCTCTTTTCATTCCTTTCCTTTTCTTTATTTCCTTTCCCCTTTTGGTTTGCTTGTTTGTTTGACTTGTCTGAGCGTTTGCATGCTTTTGTTCCCTGTATGTTAGTTTGTATTCCTTTTCAGGGCTACATCAAGAAACAAGCCAAAGTGCACATGGTGGAAAGTCCCAAATATTACTGACCAGGGAAGTAAAATAATCAAAGGCACAACAAGAGAAACCGAGAGACGCCATTAAAAGAACACTCTCTGAAACAACAGGCCCTGGACAATGAGCCTCCTTCAATAGAGCAATACTAACAGGTGCACAAGGCACAACGAGCTTTTAAAACTGACAAGAGACAGAAAGCTGGCCAAGATGATGAAACGAAAGAACTCTCCTCCAAAGCAACTCCAGGAAGAAGTCATAGCCACAGAAATGCTCAAAACAGATTTAAGCAACATAACTGAACAAGAATTTAGAACAATTGTCATAAAATTAATTGCTGGACTTGAAAAAAACATCAAAGACTCTATTCATACACAGACTAGGGACCTTCAAAATAGCTGTGTCAAGTTAAAAAAAGCTATAAATGAGGTGCATAATAAAATGGAGGTGGCCACTGCACAGATTGAAGAGGCAGAGAGGAGAATAAGTGAATTAGAAGACACAGTTATAGCAAAAGAGGAAGCCGAGAAAAAGAGAGAGAAATTGATACAGGAACACGAAAAGAGAATTCAAGACCTGAGTGATACAATCAAACGGAACAATATCCATATCATAGGAATTCC
>JAQQST010002158.1:0-10689 GCA_028646485.1 Cryptoprocta ferox
CTACACTGTTGGTGGGAATGTAAACTGGTACAGCCACTCTGGAAAACAGTGTAGAGGTTCCTCAAAAAACTATCAATAGAACTCCCCTATGACCCAGCAATAGCACTGCTGGGGATATACCCAAGGGATACAGAAGTGCTGATACGTAGGGGCATTTGTACCCCAATGTTCGTAGAGGCACTTTCAACAATAGCCAAATCATGGAAAGAGTCTAAATGTCCATCAACTGATGAATGGATTAGGAAGATGTGGTTCATCTATACAATGGAATACTACATGTCAATGAGAAAGAATGAAATCTGGCCATTCGTAGCAAAGTGAATGGACCTCGAGGGTGTCATGCTAAGGGAAATAAGTCAGGTGGAGAAGGACAGATACCGTATGTTTTCACTCATAGGTCTAACAGGAGAAACCCAACAGAGGACCATGGGGAGGGGAACGAGGAAAAGAGTTAGGGAGAGGGAGGGAGACAAAACACGAGAGACTCTTGAATCCTGAAAACAAACTGAGGGGGGAAGGGGAAGGGGGAAAGGTAATGGGGGGTGATGGTCTTGGTGGAGGTCACTTGTGGGGAAGAGCACTGGGTGTTATATGGAAACCAACCTGACAATAAACTATAAAGTTTAAAAAAAAATAAAAGAAAAAGAAAAAAAAAGATACTGTGCATAGAGTGCTATTCATGAAGAATATCTACATGAATAGTGGGCCTATAAATAAATTTTCTTTCTTCTTTGTAAAAAAAAAAACTTGTTTTTTGGAAAATATACATAGATGGAAAATACAGTATGATGGATTTTCACAAACTCAATACATTGTACAAGTAGAACTCATGTCAGAGAAGATATATTTCCCAGGGACTAGAAGCTTCCCAGGGCTCCTTTCAAGACACTACTACCTATGACCACCCTCCTTTTTGTTCACTGAGGGAAAATTTCTCATGACTTATTATTTTTGTCACACCACTGCTTTTCAAGTATTTTTAATCAATTCTCACAATAGTTCTATGAAATAAAGAGTGTATAATCCCCATGTGACAGATAAGGAAACTAGGGAACATAGGTATTTAGGTTACTTGTCCAGTATTCACTGCTATTCCATGGCAGAATCAGCATCCTATCCAGAGTCACATTCTTGAACTTGGGCTTTGAAAAATACCTTGGCAATCAGGAAAAACAGTCCATTTCAATATAATTTGGTGTGTTAAAAAATAACCATGAGCTTCTAGGTAAACTATGCAGCTAGTTTCTTGTGGGTCAGAAACTGTAGGATATATGAAGCTCTGAGCAGAAAAGAGACTTGCCCCAAGGGCACAGCTAGTAAGAAACAGAGTCCAGTTGGAACACAGAATAAACTGTGAATTATTCTTTTTATCTGCTATGCACAGAGGATTCATGGAATTTGGACAGAGGGGTTACATGAGCTGGTGCAGGCCCATCTGCTAAACTTGCATAACTTGCTAAACTTGCATAAACAGGGGTGCTGCTAAACTTGCATAAAGTCTTCACCATTCTTTTTTTTTGAACTGTACTTGAACACAATTTACTACTACAATAAGACAAGATTTGGCATCAATTGTATACCTATTTTTCATTTTTGTATTTATATTTTGTATTTATTTATGAATAAGTAGATAAGAATGGATAGTCCTTATGCAATTATTTAAACTTTATCAAAATTATAGATCAAAAATCACTTAATAATACATAATAAAACATTAAATTGTTCAAATGAAGAATTGAAAGTTACCTGAGTTGTAGCAAGATTTGATATCCAGGAATTAGTCTCATTCTCAATACTTACTACAGTATTTTAAATTATTCCTTTGTTAGGCCCTGGAGATATGGATCCATGGTCTAAGGTAAAATGAAAAATTGATGAAAGGCAATATCTATTTTGTGAAGTTGGAGAAGGGTCATTCTGAAAGGGGAATATTTGCTTTTATGCTAGATCTTAGAAAGGTTGATTTTTGAAAAGAGTATATGTGGAAGTTAAAGATCTGGAAATTAATTCCTTTAAAAGCATCCATGTGTACATTTGGAGTGGAAATGGTGGAGTTAGGAAATCCAAAAGCCTTCCTTCCATAAAAACAGTAGAAACACTGGTGAAAATTGTGAAATCTATTTTTACAGAACTCTGGAAACTAACCCAGGAAGCAGGGATCACAAGACAGTGAGAATCCCTTGCTACTGATGTGCATGATCAAGCTTAAAGACAGAATGTGAAAAATCCTTAGTGTTTTTGAGCAGAGAGAAATTGAATGATTTAACAGTGGGTTCACCTTTATTTTCACAAATAATCCAATACACATAAACTCCACTAGAAAAATCTAAATCTATGTGTAAATGGAAAATGCCTGTTATTTTTACTACTACAAACCCCAGCTTAATTCTTAAAACAGAATTGTTACTTAGTAAATATTTAATTCATTTTTTTATTCAAGCAAAAAATATTCATTGAGTTCCCAGCACTGTTCTCGGTATTGGAGACTGAGTAGCAAAAAGACATGAGTAACATCACCAAGATGTCAACACAGATCATTTCCAACTTTGGACCACTTCACAAGAAGAGCAACTAACAACTATTCATGGTAAAGACACCACCGTGAAAATCCTAGAAGATGGGGATGAGGCTGAAGCATCCCCCTGCACCACAAAGACTAATGAAGACTATATCAGAAGAATAAGAGTAGCAGTTAAACTCTGATTACATCTCCCCTTTCCCACGCTGAAACAGCACTGGATTTAGAGGCCCTTCCCCTCTCCACCGAGCCTACAGTTTCTCCAGTGGAAAAAAAGAGCCCAAGGTGGCCATCCAGCTCTCCTAGTATTATAGGTTGCCTACAAGGAAACCTACCCAGAGTTTGTATAAAACTAAGTAGAACATCGTGCAGCCCTGATCACTTGAGCTGAGAGCATGGCCAACAACCCTGAAAATGTAGAGTCAAGAAAATGGACCTATTTGGCCACAAAGCTTAGCACACAGTTCTACCCGATTTGGCCACCAAACAAAGAGACTGCATGTTCTGTACACTGTTTTGTAGCCCCAACAGGGCAAGACTCTAATTTATAGCACTGTCCAAAACTGAGCACAGCCTCTGTCCAATTCTGACCTGGAAAACTAAACAAACCTCCCAGAATATGTGTAGACTATTCTGCAATCCTGATTACAGCAGCAGAGATTACTTGAGTGGAGAGTTTTCCTGGCAGCCATGATCATCTACAGAGCTAGGGTGGTGGTCCATCAGGCTAGAGAACTGGGTCTATAGCTTTGCCTAATTTTAGTCCCAAACAAGGGCCTTGAAAGCCTTGGGGACAGTATGGTGGCCCTTCCCAAGCAGGGAAACCAATTCATAACTTCATCCACTCTGAATATAGCTGTAAGCTTGCCTGACCAAGAAACCTAAACAGATCACATGGGAGACTGCATAGACCATTCACCAGCCCTGATTACTTTGGTACTTGAACAAATAACCCTGTGGCACTCTTTGTCTACAGAACAAAATTAGTGACCCATCTGGCCAGGGAATTCAGTACACAGTCTTGCCAGTTTGGGTTCCCAAACTATCAGGAGTGCTGGCCTAGGGGCCCATTCTGCTGCCACACCAGGGCAGGGAATTTAATTTATAGCCTTATCTACTGCTTATTATCATGCTTTGTCCCAACCATCTAGGAAGCCTGTCCAGAGAATTCAGGCAAATGGGGAACATATCCAATTGCTCCTCTTGGGCAGCAATCTATCCAACAGTGCTATCCAATTGTTCTAAGCCAATGATACTAACACCCTCAAAATTCAACAGTGGCTTCACCTCAAAATAGACTCAAATAGCAACACCAGGAATATTACCAACTGGCACATCCAGAACCTCAAGCTAAGCTCACTGATCAAAGACTGTCTCTGCCAAAGCAAACCTATAAATATTAGAAGAGGTGACTGCTGACTCAAATATGCATATATCAGTGTAAGGAATCAAGGATCACAAAAAAACAGGTAAAATCAAAGGAAACTAACAAAGCTCCAATAGCTGACCCTAAGGAAAGGAAGATCTATGAGCTGTCAGACAAAGAATGCAGAGTAATCCTTTTAAAGAAGTTTAGTGAACAATAAGAACACACACACATCAATAAACAAGATTAAGAATTCATCAATCAATACATGAATAAAATGAGAAGTTTAACAAAGGAATGGAAAGCATAAAAAAAACCCTGGAAATTCTAGAGCTGAAGAATACAATGATGGAAAAGAAAGAATCAAATAACTAGAAGACAGTACATTGAAATTATCTTGTCACAAAATAAAAACATACAATAATGAAAAGACTGAAGAAAGCCTATGGAACCTATGGCACACAATCAAAGGAAACTATATCTGCATTATTAGAATTCTAAGAGGAGAAAAAGAGAAAGGAACAGAAAGTATATTTAAGGCAACAATGGGTGGAAACTGCCTAAACCTGGAGAGAGAAATGGACATCCAGATCCATGAGGCTCAAAAGACCACAGGTATATGAACCTGAATAAAGCTACACCAATACACATAATAATTAAACTGTAAAAATTCAAAGACAAATAATTTTGAAAGCAGCAGGTGAGAAAAGAAATTACATACAAGGGAATCTCCATGAGCCTGTCATGGATTTCCCAACAGAAACTTTTCAGGCTAAGAAAGAATGGATTGATATATTAAAATATTGAAAGAAAAAAACTGTCAACCAAACATACTCTATCTGACAAAGCTGTCCTTCAGAAATAAACGAGAGATAAAGACTTCTCCAAACAAACAAAAGCCAAATGAGTTCCTCACTACAAGACCTGCCTTACAAGAAGAATTAACACCTAGATTACTTAAATTCTTTCAAAAAAAAAAATCAAAGAAGGGAGAAAACACGAATACATTTCAGGAGGCCAGCATCACCCTGATCACAAAGCCAGATAAGAAGATTACAAGAAAAGAAAACTATATACTAGTATCCCTGATTAATATAGATGAAAAAAATTCTTTAAATATTAACAAACTGAATTCAGCAGTACTTTAAAAGATTATACACTATTATCAAGTGGGATTTGTCCATGGGATGGAAAGATGGTTCAACATATGCAAATCAATCACTGTAACACATCAGATTAATAGAATGAAAGATAAAAACCACATGAATATGTCAATAGATTCAGAAAAATAATTTGACATGCATCTGACAAAATAACAACACAACAAAGGTCATATATGGCAAACCCTCAGCTAACATCATACTCAATGGTGAAAGATTAAAAACTTTTCATTTAAGATCAGGAACAAGAGAAAGATGCCCACTCTCAACACTCCTATTCAACATAGTATAAGAAGTCCTGGCTAAGGCAATCAGGCAAAACAAAGAAATAAGATGTATCAAATTGGAAAGGAAGAAATAAAGCTATCTCGATTTGCAGATGACATTATTTTATATACAGAAATCCTAAAGATTTTATAATAAAAAAACTGTTAGATCTAACCAATGAATTCAGTAAAATTGCAGAATATAAAATAAATGTACAAATATCAGTAGCATGTCTATACACCAACAATCTAAAAAAGATATAAAAAAATAATACCATTTACATTAGAATAAAAATAATAAAATACTTAGAAATAAATTTAATCAAGGGGGTGAAAGATCTCTACACTGAAAACTATAAGATATTGATGACAGATATTTAAAAAACCACTAATAAATGGAATAATATTCCGTGTTTATGAATTGAAAGAAATAATATTAGTATGCCCACATTGCCAAAACCCTCTATAGACTCAATGAAACTCCTATCAATATTCCAATGACTTTTTCCTCAGTAGAAAAACAATCCTAAAATTTGAATGAAACAATGAAATAACCAAAGTAATCTTCAGAAAGAAAAACAAAGCTGGAGGCATCGCACTTCCTGATTTCAGGAAGCTATAGTAATCAAAATATTATGGAATTTACATAAAAAGAGACACATAGACTAATTAAAACAATAGAAAGTCCAGACATAAGCCCACACATATATGGTCAACTACTGTTTGAGAAGAGAGACAAAATACTCAATGGAGAAAAAAAAATGCCTCTTCAATAAATGGTGCTAGGAAAATTGGATATTTATATATAAAAGAACAAAACTAGATCCCTGTCTTACATCATTCACAAAAATAAGACCTGATGACCTGAAACCATAAAACTCCTATGACAAAACATACAGAATATACTACTTGATGTTAGTCTTGGTAGATATTTAAATAACATCTAAATCACAAGCAACAAAACAAAACATAGACAAGTGGTACTACATTCAAGAGCTTCTTCACAGTGAAAGAAGTAATCAAAAAATGAAAATGAAACATATGGAATGGGAAAAAATATTTGAAAATAATATATGTGATAAACAATTAATACCCAAAATAAAGAACTCAAATAATTCAATTGTATGCAAAACAATTTCACTAAAAAGGGGCAAAGGACCTGAATAGATGTTTCTCCAAAGAAGATAAACAACTGGACAGCCAGCACATAAAATGTTGCTGAACATCACTAATCATTAGGGAGATACAAATCAAAACCACAATGAGGTATCATTCCTGTTAGAATGATTATCATCAAAATGACAAAAGATAACAAATTGTGATGAGGGTATAGAAAAAAGAGAATCTTTGTGCATTCTTGGTGGGAATGTAAATTGGTATAGCCAGTATGGAAAACACTATGAACATTCTTCAAAAAATTAAAAATAAAATTACCATATTTTCGGCAATTCCACTTCTGGTTATATAGCTTAAAGAAATGAAATTAACATGTTAAAAAAAGAAATTAGCATGTTGAAGATGGATCTGCACCCCCATATTCATAGCAGCATTATTTACAATGGCCAAGATATGGAAACACCCTATATCCATCAGTAGATAAGAAAATGTGGTCTATATATCCAATGGAATATGATTCAGTTATAAAAATAAGGAAATCGTGACATTTGAGACAGCATGGATAGTCCTTGAAAACATTATACTAAATAAAATACATCATATAGAAAAAGACAAATACTAGATGATTTCACTTATATGTGAATTTTAAAACATAAAACAAACCCAAAAAATCACACCCAAACTCATAGAAAAAGAGATCAGATTTGTGGTTACCAGAGGCAGGGAGTGATGGGACGGGAAACTGAATGAAGGGGGTCAAACGGTATAAACCTGAAGCTACAAGTACTGAGAATATAATGTACAACCTAATCACTATAGTTAACACTACTGTATGTTATATTTGAAAGTTGCTAAGAGAGTAGATCCTAAAAGTTCTTATCACAAGGAAAGAATATTGATGTAACTATATGAAGAAAGGGACATTAAGCTTATTGTGGTACTTATTTTCCAATACATATGTATCAAGTTATTATGAGGTACACCTTAAACTTACACAGGGCTGTGTGTCAATCATATCTCAATAAAACTGGGGAAAAAAGAAATTTTGGTCATAAAGACAGTATCTAGTGGGTGAGAAGGTAGATGTAAATAAATAAATAGTCTGTCTTTAGGTAGTTGTAAGTATTATGAAAGAATACAAATGAGAGCAGAGAGGGGAGTGGCATATGTGGAACCTATTCTGGACACTTGTCCAGAACAATAAATAAAGTGTGTTGACAGACTCACCCATGGAGAACAGGTGACTGAAGTTCTCCAGCATCACATCTCTGAACAGCTTCCTCTAGGATTTGTCCAGCAAGACCCACTCTTTTGGGTGACACACAGTCACATTCTCTAAGGTCACTGATTCCTAAAACATTCTTATTCACCCAGGGCCATCCTTACTGAGGTCCAGGGGAGGATGGCTGACATGGTGGGGATAGAGGGTTGTGTGCCTAGAAAGCTCAGACTGCATTTGGAGTTCCATCCTAATGTTTTTCTGTGATGACCTGGTATGTGCCTTTCACATAATGCTCAGAGATATATACATACTCTGAACATATAATAACTTCATTAAAAAGTATTATCACATGGGATGTTTCCCAATATGTTTGTGTTGTTTTAACCCACTAAATTTGTGGCAGTTGTTACACAGAAATAGAAAACGAATACTGATATCTACTCCTCCCTCCTCCTTTCTACCCCAATCCTGAATCTAACTAATGCCTGAATCCTTGCTAACAATCTCCCAGTACATACTTGAATAGCCCTTACTGAGGCCCTTACTCACACCCAGGTAGTTGTATATGGTTTTGGATAGCTCAAGAAAATAGTGGTAATAGTGGTTTCTGATATCTGTTGAGTACTAACTAGATCCCAGTTACTATACAGTGCTTTATACCCATAACTAAATCAAATTCTCACAATGGCCCCATAAGAGGAGTGTAGCTAGGAGAGAATATACAAGTCATCTAGTTCAACCTAATTGAAACATTAGGAATCCCAGGCCCAGAAGGCTTAAGTCCAAGGTTACAGAGCTCTCACGTGTTGCTATCTTCATCTGTTACCACAAAACACCTGGGAGGCACTCCTATATTCTATGGACACATCCAAACTGTCCTTTATTCACATATTTTTCTAAGGCTGTGACTGCATACACTTTTATTGTCATAGTCAGAATTCAGTTAGTTAGAAACTGCCTTTGTGACTCTAACAGTAGTAATGTTACTAAAACATGATGTACTAAAACATAATGTATTATGTTTTCAACACAAGCTTCCTATGATATCCTTAAACTAATGTCTATTTATGACTATGTATGATTTGAATACACAGGCAAAGTAAAATATCTCATACTGAAAATTTACAATTTGTAAACATTTTTACAAAATGCTTTAGAAGCTTACAGAAAGGTGTGAGGACACATTTAGGAAATCTCATGATGTATTTGAGTTTTGTTTTAATTAGTTATTGACTGAATGTAATGTTCATTTCTGTTAACAAAATTGATTTAAAACACCACACATGCATAGCAATAAATGCAAACCTCAAGAAACTAGAAGAGTCTCAGTAAACAACCTAATTTTACCCCTCAAGGAACTAGAAGGAGATGAACACATAAAAGCCAAAGTTATTACAAAGAAATAAATGATGAAGATTAGAGCAAAAAAAATGAAACAACACTAAGGGGACAATAGAAACCAGTGAAACTAAGAGCTGGTTTTCTGAAAATGAACAAAATTGACAAGTCTACCTAGACTCACCAAAGGAAAAATAAAAGTGAAGAAAGAGAGAAAGAGAGGGAGAGACAGAACTCAAATAAAAAACCAAAACAGGAGATTTTAAAACTGATACCAGATAAATGCAAAAGATTGTAGGAAACTATTATGAACAATTATACACCAACAAATTGGGCAACCTAAGGGAAGCTAATACATTTCTAGAAACATACAACCTGCTAAGAATGAATTATGATGAAACGGAAAGTCAGGACAGACTACTGGTTAGCACGTTGAATCAGTAATCAAAAACTTCCAAACAGAAGTCCAAGACCAGAGGGCTTCACAGGTGAATTCTACAAAATATAAAAAAGGAATTAATATGAATCCTTCTCAAACTCTTCCAAAAAGTAAAAGAGAAGGGAATACTTCCAAACTCATTTTATGAGACCATAATTACTCTGATACCCAAACCAGACAAGGATTCCACAAGAAAAAGAGTAAAGGCCAATATACCTAATGTACGCTTAGCAAAAACCCTCAACAAAATATTGGGAAACCAAATTCAGCAATTATTAAAAGGATCATATATCATTTCCCTTCCCTCAGAACATATATCTAAAAAATGTTATGGCTGATGTCAGAGAAATTATTTGTCTGTGCTGTCTTCTAGGATTTTTATGGTTTCAGGTCTCAAATTTAGGTCCTTAATCCATTTGAGTTTATTTTTGTGTACGGTGACAAAAGTGGTCCAGTTTCATTCTTTTGGATGGAGCTGTCCAGTTTTCCCAGCACCATTTGTTAACGTGACTGTCTTTTTTCCCTTGGATATTCTTGCATCCTTTGCTGAAGATTATTGACCATATAGTTGTGGGATTTTCTGGGCTTCCTACCATACAGTTTTTATTACTATAGGTTTGTAAGATAAATTTAGATCTGGAATTGTGACACTTCCATCTTTTCTTTTTCAAGATTGTTTTTGCTATTCAAGGTCTATTGTGGTTGATTCAAATTTTAGATTTGTTAGTTCTAGTTATGTGGAAAACGCTGTTGGTATTTGGATGGAGACTGCATTAAATGTGTAGATTACTTTGGGTAGTATGGAAATTTTAACAGTATTAATTCTTCCAATTCATGAACATGGAATATCTTTCCACATTGGATTTCATCTTCAGTTTATTTCACTGTTTTTATAGTTTTCAGAGTTAAGGTATTTTTTTTTACCATTGACAAAAATTGTTTAATTACATAAAAATATCCACAGCATAGGAAAGAAACCATTTACTATGTATAATATGATTTCACTGGGAGGAAAAAGGAACAAAGAGAACAATAATGATCTCTAATGATATATACAGGCAATAATTCCAGAATGCCTAAATTCTGAAGATCCAAACTTGCATTTAAGAGTCATTTCCTTTTTATTTGATAGGTTAATTATCCATGGTCTATAGTATTCCTCTATGGCATATTTTTAGCTAAAAGTGGTGTTCCTCTTATATCCAGAGGTCATTTAGGGTTGATTGTGCATGGATATCTCCTAAATCTCTAGTTCCTATACTTG
>JAQQST010002159.1:0-10688 GCA_028646485.1 Cryptoprocta ferox
ATGAAGGGAAGGGATGACAAAACAGTATCAAGAAATTAAGATAAATTTGGCCGTAATTCATCCCAAGGAACACTAATAATTTTGTTACAAATTCACTTAAGTTAAATATATTGTGACACTTTAACATATCTATCCCCATCCCACTCTCCTTCTGAAAAAGGAAATGATTCTTCATGATATATAGAGATATTGCATACAAGCAGTGCACACCAAAGATACCCTGTATAATAAAAGGCAATAGCTACACACACAGACACACAGACACACACTCATGGGGAATTCTTTTTATTTTTCCATACAAGCAGATTTAAGCTATAATTCAATTCACATTTCTAAAACTTCTTCCTACTTTGGAGGCATATATATAATACCACTAGAATTTAGTCCCTGTTAATGTAAAGAGCTTACAAAATTTCTTAATCTTCTAAGATTAGAAAAGGCACATTATAGACATTTCAAGATTTTTTTAAAGTTTGAATTTTCCAAAGCATTTTTAATGTATTCTTTTTCCAAAGAACATTTTGAAATAGATGAAAATAAAAAAGTGAGTCCTTGTTTTTTTTAATGGCTAGGATAACAATGAATTTAAATTTTACTTCATTATATAAATGTGTATTTCATGTAATAGAAAATATAGATTTTTCACCCAGTATTTTTTAAGTATCCAAATTAGAATCAACTACATGGCACTTGCACATGGCAGCAATGGTAGGCCCAAAGTGACTGTTTCCATCTTTCCACACTTCATTAGTGTAGCCATCTAGAAAACAGACTTTCAGCATGGCTGAGTAAGGGATTCAGGTAATTCTCTTTCCAAAAAACAATGCTAAACTGGACAAATTGTCAAAAACAACCATTTTAGTACTGTGGACATTGACAAAAAGCATACAACAAATTGAGAATGTTTATTCAGGAAAAAGAGTGGAGGGGTACCTGAGGGGCTCAGTCGGTTGAGCATCCAGCTCTTGATTTTGGCTCAGGTCATGATCTCAAGGTTCGTGGGTTTGAGACCTGCATTCGGCTCTATGCTGGCAGTATGGAGCCTGCTTGGGATTCTCTCTCTCTCCCTACCTCTCTGCCCCTCCCCACTGCACTCATGCTCTCTCTCTCTCTCTCTAAAAATAAATAAATAAACTTTAAAAAGAAGGGGGAAAGTGGAAATCTGTGGCATTTATAGCCTGAACTCCTATTCTGCCTCTTTGTCCCTTACTCTGTTGTATAGTGACTCTACTAGCCTACAGCAGCCAGTGAGGACCAATGGTCTAGATGATGGAGAGAGTTGATTTGATTTACAATGTGGAAAAATCTGAGCTCAGGGATGATATTAAAAACAATAGCTGGGGTGCCTGGGTGGCTCAGTCTTTTAAGCATCCTACTCCTGGTTTTGGGTCAGGTCAGGATGTCACAGTTCATGAGTTTGAGCCCCACATCGGGGTCTGCGCTGACAGTGCAGAGTCTACTTTAGATTCTGTCTCTCCCTCTCTGGCCTCTCCCCCACTTGTACTCTCTCTCTTTCTCAAAATTAATAACTTAAAAAAAAAACAATAGCTAACTCCATGGCAAACAACTGAGGAAGACCAACATCACAGCTAACCTTGGGTTTCAGAATGGGTTGGTGTGAATTACAGATAGGAAAATAGATCATAAATTTAACAGAGAGATCTTGCAACAAGGCAGCCA
Organism: Cryptoprocta ferox; assembly: GCA_028646485.1. Lineage (NCBI taxonomy): Eukaryota > Metazoa > Chordata > Mammalia > Carnivora > Eupleridae > Cryptoprocta > Cryptoprocta ferox. The sequence goes on from JAQQST010002159.1 coordinate 1,681, forward strand.
TCATAGATTTTAATAAGCTACCACATAGCCCAGCTGTTCTGGAAGGCTGTGTACATCTGCAAGGCTGCAAGGGTTTGTGCACTCTCAGGAAAGACCAGAGAGGGATTCAGTTAACCAGTTGTCTCTGGTTGAATGTGAGGCCTTGCATACCAAGGAAGTTAAAGCCATGGCAGACTTATAAACTTACTAAACTTTAGTGCATTTCCCAATTTATGTATGCAGACCCATCAGCAAAGGCTGAAAGTCTTACTGGCTCACGTTATGTTATGGACTGAATGTTTTTGTACCCCCCCCCAATTGATATGTTAAGGCCCCAACTCCCACTGTGACTGCATTTGGAGATAAGACCTTTATGGAGGCAATAAAGCTATAGGATTAGTTCCCTTATAAGAAGAGACAACTTTCTACCACATGAGGACCCAGCAAGAAGGCTGTCATCTATAAGCCAAGAGAAGAGGCCTCAATGAAACTTACCTTGCGAGCATCTTGATCTTGGGCTTCCCAACCTTCAGAACTGCAAGCCCTCCAGAATGGTGGTTTTAAGCTGTCAGTTGATGTTCTACCAGCTGTACCAGCCAAGTGCCCCTCAAATTAAGGTGAAGTAGATTGTGATACAATACATATTGTGCTCTCTAAAGAAATCCCTAATAAATAACTTTAAAACATAAGAGAAAAAAAAACAAATCAAAATGGTACAGTGGAGAATATTTCAAACAAATGAAGGGAGTAGAGGAAGAACAGGGGAACACAAAAGACCAGAGATATATAGGAAACATAGCAATATAGCAGACGTAAATCAACCATATCAATAATAACATTAAAAGTAAATAGATTAAACTCTCCAGTCAAAAGACAGATAGTGTTACAATGGATAAAAAAGAATATCCGACTCTATACTGTCTACAAGGGATATGCATTATATTTTATCACTTGAAGAGTTTGAAAGTAAAAAGAGAGAAGATAGATTATATAGTGACCAAAGGAGAGTGGCAGCGGCTATACTAATTTCAGGAAAAAAATATACATGAAGACACAAAGTCTTACTAGAGGCGAAGAGGGATGTTTTATAGTGATAAAAAGTTCAAATCATCAGGAAGAGATAACATTATAAATGTGCGTGTTCATAAACAGAAGACCTCAAATACATGAAACAAAACTGACAGAACCAAAGGATGAAATAGTAAGACAGAAATAGTAGTAGGAGATTGCAATTCCCACTCTCGACAGTGTATAGAATAACTAGGTAGAGAAGCAACAAAGAAGAATTTACTAAAACTATCAACCAATAGGTCTAACAAAAATCTGTAGAACACTCCCCCCAACAAAAGCTGAATACTTCTTCCCAAGCACTCATGAAATATTCTCCAGGTTACAGTATATTCTAAGATGAGCCTCAATACATTTAAAAGGATTGAAATCAAAGAATGTTTGTTTGACAAAAATGGAACAAAATTAGAAATCAGTAACAAGCCAATTTGGAAAATTTACAAATATGTGGAAATTAAACAACACACTTCTAAATAACCAGTGGGTCAAAGAAGAGATCACAAGGGAAGTTAGAAAAATGCTTTGAGATGAATGAGAAACACAGCATACCAAAACTTATGGGATGCAGCAAATGGAGTGATGAGAGAGAAATGTATAGTTGCAAATGGTTACATTTAAAAAAAAATGTATCCCAAGTAACTTAATTAACATTCCAAATTTTTAAAAAATGAGAAAGATCAGAGCCAAATAAACCCAAAGCAGGCAGAAGTAAGGAAGTGTTAAGGATTAGAACACAAGTAAAAGCAGTATAGGACAGAAAAACAATAAAAGAGTATCAAATGGGGTTCTTTCAACAATAAATAAAATTGATAACATGTAGCTAGACTGACCAAGAAAAAATGAGAAAAGACATGATTAAAATCAGGAATGTAAGAAAGACATCACTGCCTCACTTATAGAAGCAACAGGGGAATACAGTAAAACCATGGTTTGCTCACATAATTGTTCTGGAAACATGTTTGTAATCAATCCAAAGCACTTGTACATCAAAGCGAATTTCCCTGTAAGAAATAATGGAAACTCAGATGATTCATTCCACAACCCAAAAATATTCAGATAAAAATGATTACAGCAGTGCCTGGGTGGCTCAGTTGACTGAACGTCTGACTTCAGCTCAGGTCATGATCTCACAGCTTGTGTGTTCGAGCCCTGCATCAGGCTTTGTGCTGACAGCTCGGAGCCTGGAGCCTGCTTTGGATTCTGTCTCCCTCTCTCTCTGCCCTTTGCCACTCATACTCTGTGTCAAATATAAATAAACTTAAAAAAAATTATTATAGTACTGTAATATAATACAAAATAATAAAATACAAAATATAAAGAAAAATAAACAAATTAACCTGTACTTACCTTTGAAAACTTTTGTGGCTGGTGTGAGGGAGACAAGAGACAGGAAGGTTATTGTGTAGGAGGCATTCACTATCGCTAAAGGAATCACTGCTATCTATTGGCTCAGTGGAACCTTTTTGTTTTCATGTAACTTTAATAAGAAACTTATCCAATGACACAGGCTTTTACCTCCTTTTGAGGATTTCATAGAAATGTGACATTGCATTGACCTTAAACAGATTCATGGCTCACACTGCTACAGCCTTATGCAGGTGGTGCTTTTCTACAAAATTTTGCACTGTTTCCCACATTTTAAATATCTCCCTAATCTCATATGAAACGAGGGATTCCTCTGCCCTTTTCTCCTCCTGCACTGCAGATGAGATCTCCTCCATAACCTCTTGCTGTTGCTCACAATGCAGATCCATCAGTCCATTGGTGGTCACCTACTGGCCATGTTCCCCCACCAGCTCTTGAATGTAATCCTCATTCACATCCAGTGCCATGGTCTTCCCCCAAGGACACAATTTCATCGACAGGTGGCGGCTCCTGTTCATGAGCAAGCACCTCTAAGTCATGTCCAAGAACACAATCAGGCAGGCCACAGTTTTCCTCAAGCAGAATTGAGGGTTCTCTTGGTGACCCCATCCCAGGCTTCATTGATGTTATTGAGGCAGTTCACAATATGAAAATGATTTTTCCAAAACTCTCGGAGGGTAAGGTTTGTTTCTTCAGCCACATGAAAGCATCGCTAAAATAGTGCTTTGGTGTTTTAAAGTTTGAAATGACCTGCAGATCCATGGGCTAGAGGATTGGAGTGGTGTTGGGAGGAAATAACTTGACCTTAATGAATCTGAATTCCTCCAGTAAGTCATCCTCAAAGCCCGGAGCCTGAGCAGGAGCATTATCCATAACCAGCAAGGCTTTGAGTGGCAGACTCTTTTTGAAAAGGTATTTCTTCACTGCAGGACTGAAGATCTCGTTGATGCACTCAATAAGCAAGATATGAGTGACCCAAAACTTGCTGTTCAACCTCCACATAACGTTTAACTGGCTTTTCTGCACCTTGAATTTCTTGAAGGCTCGTGGATTCTCAGAATATTACAGGAGCAGGGGGCTTGACCTTGAAATCCCTGCTTGCATTAGTGCAAAATAAGAGGGTGAGATGGTCTTTCATGGGCTTGTGAGTGGGCATTGTGTTCTCTTCTTCGGTAATTTATGTCGTCTTTGGCATCCTTTTTCCAAAAAGCCCAATTTCATTACAGTTAAAATCTTGCTTTGTCAGAACACACTCGGAAACCATGAGCTTATAGAACTCGGTAGCAAATGCCTTAGCTGCCTTAGTATCGGAACTCGTAGTCTCTCCATGCCTCACAACAGCACGGATGCTACTTCTCCTATTCAGGTTATCAAATCATCCCCTGCTTGCCTTGAAGTCTTCTTCGTTTTCTGTTGATGTAACTGGCAGTTTACTTACAAGGTCAGTGTACAGGGCCTTTGCCTTCTCGCAAATAAAGTTCTTGGTCACAGTATCATTTGCTAGTTCTCATTTATCCCAACCAGAAGCAACTTTTCTATGTCTTTCAGAACACATGGCCACTGCTTTGATATTCTTGTGACTCCTTTTGCACCCTTATTTCTTCTTTCTTCTTTAATGTTGTGCAAATGGTCGATGTAGACTTCTTATAAAATCTTTCAATTTCAGCCACTCTCCCGCCTCATTTGTGCTTCTTGATTTCCTTTTTAACATCCACTGTAATCATCTCCTTCTTACCGCCTTTCTTTTCAACTTTTCTGAATGGGAGCCATTGTATACACTTGCACGGATGTTGACTACAGTACAGTATTAATAAACTCGTCACATACTGTATTTAATGCAATAAGGCAGCAGAAGAAAGGGTCTATACCTGCGGTCAGCCTGACCTGGAATGAAGCAAAGCATTCCTAAGCTTACCCTTGTATGGAAAAGCAAAAGAGTGTCCATATGTGCTTTGAAGTGACAAAAAATACACTAGTGCCAGTTGTGGGCACCTTCCAACATTCTGAAAAATCACTGATTTCTGCCAAACACCAACCATCTTCTGCCTGAGACCAACCATCTCAGCCTGGGAAATAATCACCCACAATCCCACAGCAGGAGAGAGAGAGAGAACCATTGGCTCAGTTGTGATCTTGTGACATTTAGCGTCAGGTACTACTCATATTGTAAGACATCACTTGTTTATCAAGTTAAAATTCATTAGAAATGTTTGCTCGTCTTGCGAAACACTCCCAGAACAAGTTATTTACAATGCAACGTTTTACTGTACTTTGAACCAGAACTAGATATGCCACCTAGATGAAATAGACAATTTCCTAGGAAGATACAAACTACAGAAACGGACTCCAGAAGAACTAGAATATGTGAATAGACCTATAGAATTAGCAAAGTGATTAAATTAGTAATTTAAAAACTTTTCACAGTTGAAAGCCCAGGATTTTGATTTCACTGGTGAACTTCATCAGATATTTAAAGAAGAATTCATACCAATTCTTCCCAAACTTTCTGAAAAATAGAAGAGGGAATATTTCCAGATTCTATGAGGCCAATGTTCTCATGAGAGCAGAACCACAGAGGTATCTTAAGAAAACTACAGACCAGTATCCTTTATGAATATAGATGCAAATATCTGAATTTGGCTTGTGGGCCATAGTTAGACAACCCTTGCCATAAAACAAACATTTGTGATAAAACAGGAAAATGGGTAAGTGTATGTGTGTGTGTGTATGTGTGTGTGATCAGTAATTCTTGATCCAATAATTGCTGTTGAAGTTAGAGTAACATTTTTAGTGTGATTGGTTCAGCACTTGCATGATTATATGACTGAGTCATGTAAATTGAGGTATTATTATTGTCCAGCCCCCGAGGTGATATCTCAGGGCAGCCATGCTTGAGTACCAGGATGTTAATTAAACCAGTGCTTCTCAAACTTTAGTATGCATATTCATCACTTGGGATTTTGTTAAAACATGGGTTCTGATTCAGTAGTTTGGGAACGGGGCTTCACATTTTGCATTTGTAACAAGTGCTCAAGTGAGGCTGATGTTTCTGGTTCATAGACCATATTTTGAGTAGCAAGGTGCTCGTGCCGGTTTTCGTAGCCCTGGATGTCTAGATCCTACCCCAAGGGATTCTGGTGCACATGGTCTGGGATGTGGCCTGTGCCTCAAGGTTTGTAAAGGCTCCACAGGTGACTCTAATGGCAGAAAAACTTAAGAATCTCTGTGCTAAAGTTCATGGTGTTTTTACAAATTTTAATTTTTATATTTTCAGTATCTCTACTATAGTTCTTTTTCCCATTTCTTGCCCCATTCCACACCTCTTTGTTTCAAAACATCTATATATATGGTGGGAATCAGAGTGAGTTCTTTGTCCTTTTGCTCTTATCCATCTCTGAGGAGCGATAAGTAGTTCAAGACAGATATCAGGCAACCTGGATTTGGGAAGAATAAGCAAAACGTGTTCTAGAAGGCAATTTAAAAGGAAAGCTGGTTTAGACAAAATAGCAGGATTACCACAGAAAGTTGTCAGAGTAACTCACTCCCAGGCCTGAGCTAGGGGCAGTATAAACACAAATTATCTTTGCTGAGTCCTGGCTGAACCTGAAGACCAAAGAAGCTACAGAATATTGGTTTTTTCTCCCCTTCACAATATGCAAGGTGACAGAGTTGGCTAAAATCTGAGAGAGATTCCCAGGGGCAAAGTATAGACATGCAATCTTTTCCCCAAAGCGTAAAACACACGAAGGAACTTATAAGTGAGTGAAAGATGATGATAAATGTGGTGGTGGTGGTGATGATGGTTGTGATGTAGATAAATATGGCTAACACATACTGTACTTACACTGTGCCAAGCACTGTTTTAAGAGATTTACATATGTTAACTTATTTAATCTTCACAGCAACCCAGTAGAATTGACACTTAATACCCTTATTTTAAGTGTGGAGAAACTGAGGCACAGAAAAATTAAATAATATATCCAACTTCACCCAAAATGAGTGGCTTAGCTGAGATGTGAACCTAGGCAATCTGAGATTAAGAAACCATTACAGCAAACTGACTCTTGAGAACAGGAGAGTGAGAAGGATCCTTAGCAAACTGACAGTTTTAAATACACAAAAAGATGCTTGCTGTGTGCTTCCTCATATCTATGGGAGGCGTACATGTTAAAGTATCTAAGTAAATAGGTAAAATCTAAGACAAACCCAGAGAGAGGAGAGGTCCTCAAAGTAGGCAGACAAAGAAATAGTGAAAAGACCAAGTATGACTAGGTAAAATAAAAGAGGTAATAACATTTTCTGGAAACTAAGCTCAAAGGACCATAGTCCTCATTCTTAAGAAAGTATTAAAGCACAGTTATGGGAAATGTGAAAGCAGATTACTGCTTAGGTAAACATGTTCATATTTTACTAATGCTTCAGAACTATCTCTTAGCTTTAAAGAGATTCAAGCTACCCATGTGTCTTTGAATATAGGATACAAAATCCATAAATTGTAAATTTTGATCTTTGTAAACTATGGGTGGTACAGAAGAAACAAAATGTTTTGAGTCTTTTTTCCCCCAGATATGGGCAACCTTAAGGTTTATATGGGTACAGATTTCATCTGGTCAAACAGAGAGTGGACAGAGAGGGGAGGACTTTTTACAGGGAAGCAGGAAGAAAAGTCCATAGAGACTAGCTCTATCATTTCCTTGAGAAATACTTTTACTCAGAAATAATTTCTTTCTACCCATAGCCATGAAGATAAGGTAATAAGCTAACTCCTCTCTACATCTTGAAAGGAGAAACCAGAAACCACACCAGGGTTAGGAACAGGCTGATTTGGGGACACTGGGTATGGGCACAGATGGTCACAGTGTGGAATGAGGTAATGATCAAGGTGGGGCCAGCAGCCCTCTGGATGTTCCAGCACTTCAACCCGTCCTCTAATGGTAGCTGCCGTGGGCATGGGGCTGGCTGTGCCACACTCTGTACACCCCGTTTCTGATGAGCTTATCCAGTCCCATGGCCTCCACACCGTCTGTAGCTGATATTGCTCGTATGCGGATTTCCAAACCTGACATCCCACCTGAGCTCCAGATTCATTTTTCTGACCACCTGCATGACCGTTCCACTTGCACATCTAATAGGCATCTCAGCTTTTACATGACATGCCTGTCCCACCCCGCCTGTCCCCCAGCATTCTCAAATTAATAAATAGCATTACCGTCAGGTCAGGTGTTCAAGTACAAATAGCAGAACCTAGATAATTTCCCCCATTTCTCATTCGTCACCTCTGATCCATGAGCAAATCCTGTTGAGTCATCCAGATCCAACTAGAATGTGTCTCAGTCACCTTTTCTTAAGCCTTTGCTTCACTTCAACCACCAGTGTCTCTCATTGGACCAGCTACAAATATCTCCAGACTGACTCTCCCCCACCCCCTATACATTCTTCAAAGCAGCCAGACTCACTGGCTTAACATTTAGGGGGATTTATTCTACTTCATATTCAGTATCACAAATTTGACCTTGAACCTTGACCTTGTATTTTTTCACCATTCTAGTGAGATAGTTTGGGGTTTTGGATACTGCTGTAATTTTAACGGAAGAAAGGGTACAATTGAAGGAGGAAACTGTATTTGGATATTTTGTAAGGGCAATATGCATGTCCAGCATAGTGACCTAGGTAGGGAGTCACTCCCCTGTATATGGGAAACCAGCCTAACACTCAGTTCAATTGTCACTGTCGCCCAGGGTAGCTTGTCAAAGAAATATTCTGCCATTTTTGCTTCCAGGACCCCCATGTTGCCACCTAGAAGCAACAATCAGTAATATTTGTATAATTTAGTAAACTAAATGTTTTCAAGTAAAGTTGAAGACTCCCTTTAATACCAGTCTAATCCCGTTCTTCACTTCTTTCTTAGGGACAACCACTATGGTGAATTCTAGACCATGTTCTTTTATACTTTTACCATACATATGCACCCACTGATACCAGGGCCCCAGACCAGCCACCTCACCTCACCACATCCCACTCACCCCATCCCACTCCACTCCCCACCTCATCCCACCACACCCCCACCTCACCCCATCCTACCCCACCCCCACTACTCCCATACTCTTTATAAAGATTGATTTGTGTTTTCCAGGGTTCCATGGAATACTTTCTCCCTCCTTCAGAGATCCTAAGCTGCATAAGGATGGGGTTGGGTGGGTGGAGAGACTCCTAGACAGCTGTTTTAAAACTTAAAAGGTGTGAGATTTGCACATGAATCAACAAGAGACCTTTATTTATTAAGGAACCAAATAACTTTATTGAAACCAAATAACTTCATTTATTTATGGCAAAACTGGAAGAAGAAAACTGGAACGTTTTGCAAAGGCAATACTGCAAAATGCATGCTCAGCACGGCGACCAGGGGAAGTCACTGTGCACCCTGTGGCTATGGGGAGACAGTCCCAACTCAGTTCTTGTCGCTGTTGCCCAGGGTGAGCTTGTCAAAGAGGTACTCTGCCAGGCTGGTTTCCAGGGGCCCCATCTTGCTCAGGTTGGTGATGGAGTCGCCCAACTCTTTGATGGCCTTGACTTGCTCGTGCAGGTAGTTGCTCTCC
>JAQQST010002160.1:0-10688 GCA_028646485.1 Cryptoprocta ferox
ATCTTGGAAACTATAAAATCTTGGAGAAATGATAATCTTTTCTGCATTATCAAAGTGTATCTTCACCCATCTGCAAATTCAAGCAAATTTCTAAATAAATAAAATTTCTTCTTTTTACTTAAGGGGTGAAAAAGTGATGACAGAAAAACTCAGATTATGAAATTTCAGTTTCTGATATCCTCTTTAATATAGTACCATGGATATGTATTAAATATGGGGAAAAAAAACAACCTTCCTATGGAATTGCATGCAGTGGCATTCACATTTCTGGAATGACCAATAATAAAACTGGAACAACTAAAACTTTTGTTAGGACATTCTTGTTAGGACACTTTGGTCTTAAATTTTAAGTTATCCTGTTAGTCTAAGGTTTACTGATTACCTCAAATTTGAAATACAAAGTTGAAGAGGACTTCCACTTATAATAGTGAAACAGTTCTTTGGAGTAAGACTAACATCCTCATTGAAAATAAATCCAAAGAAAGTAGAAGGAAAAGTAAGAAAGAAATAAAATAGAACCAGAAAGTAAGAAATAAAAAAAAAAAACAGTAATTGTGCATTAGAAAAAATAAAAGCATAAGTTTGTTCATTAAGCTGATTTATCCTATGTAAACGATAGTTACAATGCTAAAAAAAAGTTGAAAAATTAAATGTGCACCTAATTTGGTACAGAAGAAATCTTAGGTAAAATTCAACGTAGAATAATAATAGTAATTACAAAATAATAATAGAAAAGAGCTTCCTTAAGCTGATGAAGAACCTCTGCAAAATTTCAAAATTTCAGCATATATCACAGTTAATTTGAAATATTGCAAAATTTGTGTTAGTGATTGGGCATAAATTCAATGAGGAAATCTTCACCTCTGCTATTCATCAATATTTCTGCTCTCCTAGTGCATACAATAACAAATGAAAATGGTAATTATTGGAAATGAAGAAATACAGATATTTATTAATTTATAGAGCACATAGTCATGCATTTATAACATCACACTAATCTAAAAAATGAGTTATTAGTACTAATAATGTAGCATAATATTGTGACTAATATAGTATAATAATATAGTATTAAATAGAAAGTTTATTGGACAGAAGGAAATATAAAAAGTAGCTTTCTACATATACACACCAGATTATTAGAATACTAGTGCACACGTTTTGGCAATGATATGTCAGGAGCATCATCTACCTTTGCCAACGTAGAGTGTGATTTCACATCACTTAAATTTAAATGCCTAATAAAACCCTAGAGTTACCTTCTTCCTAAGGAAATATTTGCTCTAATTGCTATTTACCTTGCTTGTTTAACTATAAAGGACTTCACTCAAATAGCATTTATCTGTTGTGAACTTTTGTGACAATATAATATTAGGTGCATAGATGAGAACAGGGAAAATTTCTGATCATGAATCTTACCAGGGGCATTAGAAAATACCAAACAACAATAACAAGCAAACAAGCTACTTTACACTACAAATGATTCTTCTGCCCTATACCTTATACCTTAACATCTGAGAGGCAGACCAGCATACTTAATAGGGGCCAGTGTATAATGCTCATTGATGGCATTTTTATGTGTAGTAGGGAATGAGTGAAGGGCTCTAATAATATCCTCACTACCGCCTGAAATTTTTGTATTGATATTCAATTACAGTAATGTTTTGAAAGTTAAATGAATAAAATATAAAACCTCAAAAAAAGTCTGAGAGCAGAAATCTTTTTTTAAGCTTAAATTCTGTTTCTGCTTCATTTCTGTGATCTTTTTTGTGTGAATCTCACTTCTTTCATCTGCAAAATGGGAGAAAAATAATAAAACCAGTGCACAGGGTCACTGGCTGAATTTTTTATGTTTGTAAAAGTGCCTTGTGCAGTAACTAGTATGAAAGGTGGTTTCAAAAGAAAAGGATAGTCTTTGTAGTACTAGTAGTAAAAGTAAAAGTAATAGTCATTATTATGAGGACCTTAGTTTCCATACACCATTGCATGACATTGAGAATTAAGATCACTCTGTCTGACTCAAAAATGGATTCGGTAAATTAAAGAGTAACAAAATAGAAAAAGCAGTGTGCTTACAAATTTGTTTTGCTAAAGTATTTGTGTGCTGCATTGTTTTATGTTTCTATTTTAGTTTTATTTTCTACTAGTTGTTTTGGCATTTTAAAGTAGAAACCAAATGTTAGTGAAGCTGTAAAATAAAAAAAGCAACTCACTTTACTGTGGGTTTAATTTTTAAAAAATGCTTAGCTGTCCACGTGTTATTAAGGCAAATAGAGACAGCCTATTCTCTATGGTCTTGCAAAGCACTACCCTCCCCAAAACTGGAGTTTTCAGTTTGCTCATTTTAGATGAAGGATTTTTTTGAAAAGTAATTTTCAAGATCCATTTCTAAAATTATGTCTGTATGTGATAGAAAATCTTTAAGTAAACTGTGACAATTGATTAAAGTAAAAATACTTTCTAAAAAGAATATAGAAAAAAGGTGAAAAGGAATTTGGGAAAAGTGATAACTATAAGTGTAACTTACATTAAAGAATGTTGTTATAGTGAGCGTCTATTCAGAATAGTAGTAGAAGTCCTAGCCAGAACAATTAAACAAGAAAAAAATAAATGAAGTCTTCCAAATCATAAAGGAAGATGTAAGATTATCTCTTTTTGCATATGATATAACCACATATGCAGAAAACCCTCAATATAACCTCCCCCAAAAAAGCTGTTCAAAATAATGGACTCAGTAAAGTTGCAGAATACAAAATCACCATAACAAAAATCAATTGCATTTATTTTTAATGTGTTTATTTAGTTTTGAGAGAAAGAGAGCGAGAGAGAGAGAGCGCGCACACGTGCACGCATGAGTGGGAGAGGGGCAGAGAGAGATGGGGACAGAGGATCCAAAACCGGCTCCAAAGTCGAATGCTCACTGGCTGAGCCACCTAGGCACCCCAACAGTTGCATTTCTATACACTAAAAACAAACTATCCCAAAAGGAGATTAATAAAACAATCCCAGAATGAATAAGTGACTTGGATGAAAGGTACAGCCTAGGGAATATAACAGTGGTATTATAATAGTGTTGGATGGTGACAGATGGTAACTACAGTTGTGGTGAGCATAAATTAACGTATAAACTCATCAAATCACTATATTGTACAACTGAAACTAATGTAACATTGTGTGTCAATTATACTTCAATATAAAAGAATAATATCTATATACAATAATTTTTAAGAAGAAAATAATCTAATTTACAATAATGCCAAAAAGAATGAACTATTAAGAATTAAACTTAACCAAAGAAGTGAAAGAGTTGTATACTAAGATTATAAAACAAAACATTCTGGTAAAGGAAAATTTAAAATGACACAGATAAAGGGAAAGACATTCTGTGGTCATGATTTGGAAGAATTAATATTGTTAAAATTTGCATAATGCCCAAAGTGATCTACAGATTCAATGCAATTCCCCTTGAAATCTTGAAGTGTTCTTTACAAAGATACAAAAAGCAATTTTAAAGTTCATATAGAAATACCAAAGATCCTGAATAGCCAAAACAATCTTGAGCAAAAAGAACAAAGCTGTAGATACCAACATCCTGATTTCAAAATATAGTAATCAAGTAATAAAAAATAGTGCTGGCATAAAAACAAACATACAGACAGGTAGAACAGGATGGAGAGCCAAGAAATCCACGCATTTATGGTCTGAGAAGTGTGCCAAGAACACACAATGGGGAAACGGTCAACAAATGATGTTGGGAAAACTAGAAATCCACATACAAAAGTGGATCAGATACCCTTATCTCTCACTTCATATACAAAAATCAACTCAATATGGATTAAAGTCTTAAACCTAAGACCAGAAAAAATAAAACAACTAAAAGAAAACAAGGGAAAAAGCTTTATCATGTTGATCTTGACAATACATTTTTGGATATGACATCAAAAGCATAGGCAATAAAAGCAAAATTAGGTAAGTGATATATCCAATTAAAAGGAATCTGTATAACAACAGAAACAATCAATAGAGTGAAAGACAGACTATAAAATGGGAGAAAATATTTGCAAGCTACATATCTGGTAAGGAGTTAATAGCAAACTAAATATACAAGGAACTCAAATATCATGTAAAAAAATGAGTAGCGGACCTGAATAGACATTTCATAAAAGAAAATATACAAGTATATCATATACCAACAGGTATACGAAAAGATTCTCAACTTCACTAATTATAAAAATCAAAATCATAATGATATATCACATCAGACCTGTTGGAATGGCTATTACCAAACAGACAAAAAGAAGTGTTGGCAAGGATGTAGAATAAAGGGAAAACTTGTTCCATATTGGTGGGAATGTAGATTGGTATAGCAATTATGGAAAACAGTTTGGAGCTTCCCCCCAAAAATTAAAAATAGAACTAAAATATGATCTAGCAAGCTCACTTTTGGGTATGTATTTCAAAGAAATGAAATCATGTTCTTGAAGAGATATCTGCATTCTCTTGTTCACTGAGGCATTATTCATAATAGCCAAGAAATGGAAAAAAACTAAATATTTTTTGATAAATGTATAAAGAAAATGTGAGATACACACAAACAGACACACACACACACACACACACACACACATCCTGAGGGATATTATTCAGCCTTAAAAAGAAAGGAAATCCTTCCATTTGCAACAAAATGGATATACTTGGAGAATATGCTAAATGGAATAAGCTCAACACAGAAAGAGAAATATTGCATGATTTCCCTTATATGTGGAATCTAAAATAGTCAAATTTATAGAAGCAGGGAGGAGAATGGTAGTTGCCAAGAGCTAGGGTAGGGTGAAGTGGAGAGATACTGGTCAAAGCATACAAAGTTTCAGTTATACAGATAAATTAATTTTGGAGATCTAATGAACAGTATGAGAACAATAGCTTACAATACTGTATTGTATACTTGAACTTTGCTAAGAGGGTAGGTCTTATTAAGTGTTTTCAACAGAAAGAAAAAGAGAGAAAAGGAAGGTGGTAGGGAGGGTTAGGAGAAGAAGGAAGTAAGTAAGAAAGAAAATGGTAACTATGTGAGGTTATAGATATGTTAATTCAATTGATTGTGGCAGTATTTTCCAATGTATGCATATATCAAAATATCAAGTTGTCATTTTAAATATGTACTTTTTATTTTTTTAGTTATTCCTCAATAAAGCTGGAAAAGAAAGAATGCAATAAAGAGTATATAGACTCTTAAAAAGAGAAATTATAAAGTCTCTAATTTTTAATTAACTAGTTAATTAATTTATAAATTTATATCCAAGTTAGTTAGCATATAGTGCAATAATTATTTCAAGAGTAGAATTCAGTGATCCATCACCTACAAATAACACCCAGTGCTCATCACAAGTGTCTTACTTAATGCCTCTTGCCCATTTAGCCCATCCCCCAACCCAAAACCTTTCCAGCAACCCTCAGTTTGTTCCTATATTTAAGAGTCTCTTATGTTTTGTCCCCTCCCTGTTTTTATATTATTTTTCCTTCCCTTCCCTTATGTTCATCTGTTTTGTATCTTAAATTCCACATATGTGTGAGGTTATGATATTTGTCTTTCTGTGACTAATTTCGTTTGGCATAATACACTCTAGTTCCATCCACGTTGTTGCAAATGGGAGGATTTCATTCTTTTTTTATTACCAAGTAATACTCCATTGTACCACATCTTCTTTATCTATTCATCTGTCAATGGACATTTGGGCTCTTTCCATACTTTGGCTGTTGTTGATACTGCTGCTATAAACATTGGGGTGCATGTGTCACTTAAAAAGATGAGACCTGTATCCTTTGCATAAAAACCTAGTAGTGCAATTGCTGGGTCATAGGGTGTTCTATTTTTAATTTTTTGAGGAAGCTCCATACTGTTTTCCAGATTGGCTGCATCAGTTTGCATTTCCACCAGCAGTGCAATAGGGTTCCTCTTTGTCCACATTCTCACCAACATTTGTCATTGCCTGAGTTGTTCATTTTAGCTATTTGACTGCTATGAGTGGTGTCTCATTGTGGTTTTGATTTGTATGTCCCTGATGATGAGTGATGTTGAGCATTTTTTCATGTGTCTGTTATCCATCAGGATGTCTTCTCTGGAAAGGTGTGTGTATTCATGTCTTTTGCCCATTTCTTCGCTGGATTATTTGGTTTTTTTGGAGTTGAGTTTGATAAGTTCTCTATATATTTTGGATACTAACCCTTTATCTGATATGTCATTTGCAAATATCTTCTCCCATTCTGTTGGTTGCCTTTTAGTTTTGCTGATTGTGTCTTTTGCAGAAGCTTTTTATCTTGATGAGGTCCCAACAGTTCATTTTTGCTTTTGTTTCCCTTGCCTCTGGAGACATGTTGAGTAAGAAGTTTCTGTGGCTGAGGTCAAAGAGGTTCTGGCTGTTTTCTCCTCTGGATTTTGATGACTTCCTGTCTTATGTTTAGGTCTTTCATCCATTTTGTGTTTATTTTTTTGTATGTTGTAAGAAAGTGGTCCAGGTTTATTTTTCTGCATGACACTGTCCAGTTTTCCCAGCATCATTTGCTGAAGAGACTGTCTTTGTTCCATTGGATATTCTTTTTTGCTTTGTCAAAGATTAGTTGTTCATACATTTATGGATCCATTTCCGGGTTCTCTATTCTGTATCATTGACCGAAGTGTTTTTGTGCCAGTGCCATACTGTCTTGATGATTATAGCTTTCTAATACATCTTGAAGTCTGTAATTGTGATGCCTCCAGCTTTGTTTTTCTTTTTCAGGATTGCTTTGGCTATTTGGCATTTTTAATGGTCCCATGCAAATTTAGGATTGTTTGTTTTAGCTCTGTGAAGAATGCTAGTGTTATTTAATAGGGATTGCATTGAATATGTAGATTGCTTTGGATAGTATTGACATTTTAACAATATTTGTTCCTGCAATCCATGAGCATGGAATATTTTGTGTGTGTGTGTGTGTGTGTGTGTGTGTGTGTTCAATTTCTTTCATAAGTTTTCTGTAGTCTTCAGTGTATAGATTTTTCACCTCTTTGGTTAGGTTTATTCCTAGGAATTTTATCATTTTTGGTGCAATTGTAAATGGGATCAAAATCATTTGACAAAATATATCATGCTTTCTTTATAGAAACCCTCAAGAAAGTAGTGATAGAAGGATCATACCTCAAGATCATAAAGGCTATTTATGAAAGACCCACTGCTAATATTATCCTCAATGAAGAAAACCAGAGCTTTCCCCCTTAGGTCAAGAACAGGACAAGGATGTCCACTGTGACCATTGTTATTCAACCTGGTATTGGGAGTCCTAGCCTCAGGATTCAGACAACACAAAGAACTAAAATGCGTTCAACTCAAGAAGGAGGAAGTCAAACTTTCATTCTTCACAGATGACATGATAGTCTATTTGGAAAACCCAAAAGATTTCACCAAAAACTGCTAGATCTGATCCATGATTTCAAAGTTGCAGGACATAAAATCAATGCACGGAAATCGGTTATATTTCTATATACCAATAATGAAGCAGCAGAAACAGAAGCCTCTACTTTTTGATAACCTGTTTCCTTTAAGTAGTGTAAATGACTAGCCAATTAAGTTCTCAAATAAAACCATTACTACATAAGTTTTCCATATCAGCTTCAATTCATGGCTTTAGACCTTTCATCAAATAGTAATTTTCTCAATAGAACTATTCACTTGGGGAATTGGTTTTACTTATTCTTTTAGAGTTATACTGTGGCTTGTGCTTGAGAAAGTATGTTCTTATAATATTCAATGTCAGATTTTCTCCTAATAATATATACAAGTATAGAAAAATCAACTCCTTTAATTCATTTTATTTAATGATTTAAATATATATTCTCTGGCAGTAGAAAATTTTTTTGGTATTTTTACAACGTGATTTTTTTTTTCTGTAGAATTTTACTTGATCCCTCAACCAAGCGTTTTCTTTTCTCTGAATTAGAACTGACAAGTAGGAGAAAATTTTTGAGAGAGACAGAGCAGGAGCGGGGAAAGGACAGAGAGAGAGGGAGACACAAATACGAAGCAGGCTTCAGGCTCTGAGCTGTCTGCACAGAGCCCAACGTGGGTCTCGAACTCACAAATCATGAGATCATGACCTGAGCTAATGTCATGAACCTAAGCCGATGCTTAACTGACTGAGCCACCCCCATAGAAAGTTTAAACCAAAATAGCAGGTTTAATGTCTTGTGCCAAATAACTTCATTATATTATGTAACCAGGAAGTTTAACTTAAATCAAGCTGTCAAATTCAATTTTTTGTCACTATTGAAATCATGAGGGATAGTGCTAAGAATTATTGCAATTTTTATGAAATAAAAATATTTTAGAATATTTGTCTTTACTAAATGCTCACATTTTTTCCAGCTTTATTGCAGTGTAACTGACATAAAACGTTGTATAAATTTTAGGTGTTCAGTGCATTGATTTGATACATAATATGTTACAATATGAATACCACCATAGTGTTACTAATAGTTCCATCACATCATATAATTGCCTTTGTGTTTGTTGTGAGAACATTCACATTTTAAATATACCTCACAGAGGCTATAGTTTGTACAGTGAATTATATGTAATATACCATATCTTTTCTCATCCACATTTTCTTTATTTCATTGCTTTTTTTTAAATCATCTTATTTATAAACTTAAACTAGGAATTATGATTTAGGAACCAAAACAACAAAAATTAGAAGTTATTAAAGTGTAATTGACTTGTTAAAATAATTTTATTTAACATAATGGTTACTCTACAATGTTGTATAATTGTTTTTTTGGATGACCTTATACTTTTTGCCTCAACAAAAGAGAGTAAACTGAGGAAAAATCCTATATGTGTATAAATTTTTGTATAAGCTAATGGGAATAAACTTTCTTTTAACTCTTGTCTTGGAATAAAATAAGCTTGGTGAGGTAGAACATTTACTGATAATAACATGCAACTAATTAGTTTTTTGGTTCCATACTTTAATTAAATTTTGCTTAAGTCTATTCTTTAGGCAAGGAAATCATGAAGAGATTCTTACCATTTCTTCAAATTTATATTTCATAGAGTGGACTTGATGTTATTTCCATTCCCTATGAAAATGAAATAAACAGTGAGTTTTGAACTCTTCCAACATTCACTGTGTTCTTGACCAGATTCTATAACCTTAGGTCCCTTCCTCCATCAGCCAGCTGATGGAATATTTTCCAGGCACCTTGAGCCTGACTACCTTCTTTACTGTACATCTGGCTCACCCAAAAAATCGAAACCTGGAAGAGCAAGCCATATTAATTCATATATTCATTTCCTTCCATGCCACTGAAAACTGTTCACATCAACCCACACCTTCTGAATTTTCCAGCAGACAGTGAGACACTTAAACTTCCTAAATTCCAAGACATGTGCTAGTTTATATTAGTAATTCTCTTGTGCCGTGTGCAAGAAGCAGCCTGGAGTCAATAGAGTTTCTGAAGCTTATCAATCCATGACACAATGTCAGTATGCAGGTCATCTATCTTCACTCCTGCTGTCTCAAAGAGTTCTTTTGGTGCTATCTCAGTTGGATTGGAGGTAGAGTTGACTGCAGGAATGGAAAGAGAAAGAAAATGACTTAGCATTCTAGATTCATATAAATCAATGGATAGACCTCCTGTTAGATCTTTAGCTTTCTCTGGGCTACATTTGGGTGATGATTCCTTTAACCAGTGGTATTACAAGAAACACAAAATAACAAACTACAGTATATACAAAAACCTGGATAAGTCTCACAGATAGTACAGCCAGTATAAAATGCCAGCGTTACAAGGTAACATACTTTATAATTACATGGATGTAATGTTTCTCCAAATTAACACAACACTTAACAGATGGTTGGCAGGGTTGGGGGGGACAGGTGCCAGTATAAAGGGATAACTAACATGGGGTAATTGTGGGGGTTTGGAACTTACACTGTGCCGTGACTGTGCTGGTGGTTACATTTGTCTATACATATTTAAAAATTCACAGACCTGTATACAACAACAACAACAACAACAACTAATTTTACCATATGAGAATTTAAAAATAAACAGCATTTCTAAGAAAAAAAAATGATTTAAGGATCATTTTGAGAAGTGTACCCAAATAAAAATCAGACTTCCTACACTGTTTTATAAAAACTCTCTCCAAACAAAAATCAAAATACCATGAAATACACTTCTTATTAAAATTTAATATAAAATTCCAGACAAGCGATTCTTATTTCTATTCAGAGTGTCATAATGTCATCATAAGAATTGAATTTGAGACACAGTTTGAACATTAAAAATGACTTAGCTTTCAAAAGTCCTAGGAGAAGGAGGCCGTGTGGGTGACCTCATTATTCAGTTTTAAATTTAGCAAAGGAGAAAATGACAGAGGAACAAGGACTATGGGCAGAAGTGGCAGCAGGTGGAAGGCAGAACCTTTTGGAAAGAATAGACTCTGTCATCACAGTGAAGAGCTCAAAATTAGAGGGCCATCGTTGAACATTGGAGTATTCTAGAGGTTTTATGTATTTTGTTCAGAAATAACAGTGTCCACAATTTTCTCCTGCTTTCCTTAGAAAGCATATTTTTTAAATGTATCCAACGTAGACTTACCAATTACAGAGAAATGAAAGTAATTTTTTAAAAGAATTATAAGACACATTTTTTT